>VZUI01040932.1:0-86383 GCA_013401135.1 Cettia cetti
AAAAAAAAAAAAAAAACAAAAAAAAAAACAAAAAAAACCCAAAAAACCAACCAATCAAACAAAAAAACCCCCAAAAAACAGATTAGGAAGAAAAACAACTAGAAAAATCTAGAAATAGGAAATTTCAATTTCTACCTGTCCTTTGGTGCTTAACCTTAATTTCCATTAGAAAGAGGGTAGATACCACTGGCATGTGAGTGTCTCTAAACCCAAGACCTTTTCAAACTGAGGGGAGCCCTCATCTGAGGGGACCACACTGAAATTAAAATTTACCTAAAATTTACACAGGGGAGGAAATGCTCAAACTATGCTGAATCACATCACTCAACAGCAAACTTCCAAAGAAATATTTTCTAAGCAAGTTTGGTAAGATAATGGTGAACTCTGCACACTGCAGCATGTTCATGGCCCAGCAGTTGGCTTTGAGTGGCAAACACCATTTTCACCCCAGATAAGACCTAGCTGGTACAACTGAGCTCTGGGCTTAGGAAATTAAATACTGCACATGTACATTACACAGCTCAGGGCCTCACTTGTTGGCAGACAGTTCTTTCAGACTCTAGGAAGGACTGAAGAAAGAATTATCACTCAGTTACCCCCTAAGGCCACCATTTCTAGAGATCTTTGCTTTAAAAAAAAAAAAAAAACACTGCAAAAAGTAATTTTTAATGTTCAGCAGCTGTCACAGCAGGGAAGACTTCTGCCCCCACTCCAATCACCTTGTGCAAGAAGGGGTAAGATACTTGTGTACATCACTGACTTCTTCTGTAGGCAAATGATATTAATGAAGGTGCCATCCAAAAGTAAAGCTGCTTTAAGCTCCAGTGATCCTGTTTTCTTTGCTAATCCATTTCTGAAGTACAGCGTACAACAGCATGCATTCCTTTAAAATCAAAACCACTTAACCACACAAACCACACTCCTCTGTCATGCACAGCTCTTCTTAAACCCAGGACACAGCCTATTTCTGAAGAAATACTTCTGAAAAAAGAAGACTTCTGTAGTGTCCCCTTTCTGTCATTTCTTCTCAGTCACCAACAATTACAGTTCTTAGCACTTTCTCAGGCCTGCTCATTTAAAAATACCTTGCTGCAGAAACTACACACTTGGCCTCAAAACTACAACTCATTACTAGAGCAATCATCCTATAGGACTAAGGCTCATGTTGGCATGGGACAGGAGGGGAAAATACTTGTGGTATAAAAGATACAGAGCAGAGAACCAAACAGTGAGTATTTTCAGCAAGATTTAATGAGTGTGTAGCAAGACTGCACAAGACCAAGCACAGAATCACCACTAAAAGCCATCACCTCTTAGGACAGTGCAAATAGCAGCCAAGTTGAGAGCTCAGGGTGGGACAGTGACTTCCTCAGTACCTGCTGCAAGGCCTTTTCAGCAGTCTCTCTCATGGAGGCAAAGTTCAGAGAAAGAAGTTGTCTAAGCATTGCTTCAACAGCAAGTGCTATGGAACAGTCATCCCAATGCAAATGGGCCAACAAAATTTACAGACATGGAACTTGCAGTGAGATCTGATTTCTTCTAATCAAGAAGCACTATCAGGTCAACTTGGCATTTGCAACATTGCCTCTTACTTCTCTGTATGCTTTAAAGGAAATAGCTTTGATATTGTCAAAGTTACTATTTTCTAACTGCAAATACATAAAATTCACAAGCACTCTCTGCAGAGACCCAATGTCATAAGCAGACTTGGCTCCACTCTGACAGCTCAAAAGTTTCCCAGGTCTCAACCACAATGAGAGCAAGACTCACTTCCTCAGCAGTATTAGTTCATTGCCTGGGTGCCACTAACTTCACCAAGACTGAATCAGACACTGATTCACACTGATTTCAACATCTTTGTGGAAACTGGCTGTTATGGGAGCAAATCTGACGTGGTGTCTGGCACAAGAGGGCCTCCCTTTCTCATGGACTGCCAATCAGAGTAAAAACCTCAAAAAGCAACATAAATGAGGATTATTGAGGGCAACAGAAATCTCATTTCTGAAACCACTACAGCACTACAACTCACTTCCATAGAACTCAATGATGCTGGCCAATTTTTCATCAGGAAATTCAATTACAGCAACCAAATGTGCTTGCAAGCCCTCTGTCTTTAGAAATCCCTTTGGGTTTTTAAAACAATCCCTGTGGGTTGAGTTGATCGCAGAAATGCAGAAATATTTATCATGCTTAGGGTTAGCCTGGACTTTGAAATTTCAAGAGTTGCTGTGTCTCTTAATTATGCTGTGAGAAGCCGAATTATCTTGTGGACAGAACACAGGACTAGGAGTCAAAGGGTCTTCTCCCAATTAATGTTTCCAAGTGCTCTGAAATACACATATGAAAGGAGCACCAAGAAGTAACCCTATCTCTCTTCTTAGTTCAGCAAAAGAACCATTTGCACATACAGTGAAATACAGTATTTTAGGAGTACCACTTGTCTTTGATGTAAATCCTCGTTTGGTCAGAACCATAAAGACAGAGTCCAGGAGCCACAGCACGAATTAGAGGGCAGAGAGTGCCTCGGAGTCAAAAACAGGAACATGAACTAAGGCTGGCACTTTGTTACAGTGGGGGAGAGAGATGAGGATGACAAGGGCTGTGTGAATGTGGCTTTTTGTGTTCCTTTTATACTTGGTGGGGACGATGGGTGCCCCACTTTTCCTTAGGAACAAAACACTCTCTCAGTTTTCCTCATGTTTTCTCTCCCCTAAAATCAGATTTTAAAAATTGTAAAAAGCCTTGATAAGAGCTATCTTGACAAGTCTTCAGGAAGCCTTCCTGCTAGCAGTTCTGCCAAGGAATTTTTATTGTGTAAACACCATTTAACCTATCTGAAACACTTCTCCTGAGCGAAATTCCCATTTACTGACTTTTAAGAAGTCTCTTTCAAGAACCAGAAATTTAATAACACTTGGCTCCAAGACTGGCAAAATTCCAGTGCCAGGCTGTTTGATTTCTCTTTCCCTGATTATTGGGAATATCTGCCCCAACAACAACAGACATACACAGCCACCATATGTCTCTCTCAATCTCAGATCCTACTCTGCTTCTTCCCGTATGTGCCCTTAGCCAGCTGCAAACTCTTCAAGCTTTGCTTCCAACCACTTGAATTATATTGTTATGTGCTGTCAATAATATAGCCTGTAACAACTGGGAAATAAAAATACTGGCACAGCCTAAGGCAAATTGAATTGAAGATTAAAAAAAAAAAAATCCAGTGGATATTGTTCAGATTACATTATTCATTTTCTTACACAATTCAATTAAATGGAAAACTTTGCCTTTTCTTTTTAACTTACCAGATGGTGCCTTAGCATTTCTATTCTATGGCACTTCAATGGAAAGACTGTGGGATTTGGGGAAGCACAGTGTACATGCAGTACTGAAAACACCTGAATATGAAAATGCTAAGGTTCTATACAGATTCCTATCAGATGATGCAAAGCTTAACTTAAAATATTAACATATCTAACCTTGGCAGACAGAGACAGATTTTTTTTTCTCCATTTAGAAACAGGAAATGGAGATGGGAGCAAAGGTTAAACTCACCTTCTTGCACCAATATTACATTTAGCAGCTATGACAGGTGCAAGACTACTTCCCTAAATGCCATTATCCTGTCTGAGGCTGGAGCAGCCAGAAGGATTCATCCAGAGTAATGACAGGTGAGAGAGAACCTGGCAAACAACATCTATGGATCAAAGAGACAAACCAAGCACGGGGAAGGAAACAGGAAAAAGGAAACAAAGCAGAAAAGAGAGGAAAGAAAAAAGAAAAAAGAAAAAAAAAAAAGAGACAGGATTAGAAAGTGAGAGAGGCCGGGTGGAGAAAGGAGAGACAGATAAAACCTTCACTAATGGAAGCAGCACTTTTTAGTAGACATTAATTTAACAGTTACTTTAATGGTTGATACTAGTTGTATGTCAACTTGATTGATGCGTTGTCACTTTGATAGTTAAGGTTATTGGTAGAGCTGCAGAATTGATGTATTATTACTTTAATTCTTCATTTGGGGGCTTTATTAGGGCATATGGGAATTTAAATTGAGTAACTAAAGAATCTGAATTGATTCACTGCAATCTGATTTCAGCACAGATACAGGGGTGCCTGATACAGAAAGAAAAGGCTCATGTCGAGGCATTTCAGAGGTTTCAAATGTGGAGACAGGTCTGCACTTGGCATGAAAAAAAGCCATCCATGACATAACCTACTGGGAAAATTTCTGAAATGACCATTACATACGTTTACTGCCTTATTACTTGCATGCTCTCTCCATTTTTTTTCTGCCAATCCACAGCCTACCTGAGGGTGAGACCCCTGCAGGGCAAGGGCAACACCTGTGAAACAACCATGATACAGCTGAACAAATCAAAACTAATGTGTTTAAGGAAATGTGAGTTTTGCCATTGGAAATCTGCAATTGGGTTTTTCAAATGCAATCCATGCAACCTTTTCCCTAAGCTTTGAACCTTATTTGTCTCATGACAAAGTTGGAAAAAGTTACAGTAGAAACATTTCTCCACAGGTACCAGAGTCAAATTCCATACTTATTTTGGGGCAATCCAGCTCTCCAGTAAAAAACTCAACTGAGGCTGCAATACTCCAAATTATGGGGGCTTTGTCACCACTTCTTGAGTTCTCATACAAAGAGAGGATGTTAACATTGCTCTCACACAAAAACATGGCACACAAGGAACTACTTTTTGAAAGACTTTCTTACCCCAAGCCAACACAACTGTTGGCTGTTCTGCAGCAGAAATGCCTCTCCCATACATCAAATCTTTTCCACCATGAACTAGATTTGTTTCCTGTACACAGTTTGATGTCTGCTGAAGAGCCCTATCAGTCATGTTTTTATAAAACTTAAATCAAAATAGCTGGTGTTAAGGACTTTAAAAAGAGCAATCACTTAGCTAATTCATCTTTAAAAGGTTGCCCACCAAACCTGATTCAGACATGATTCGCCTGCAAGGCAGCTCTAATAGGAAACATCAAGAATGATTTTGTAAAATGGGTGCTAGTAGGGAAGAACCCAGTGGGGACCCCAGATCACTTTATAAAAAAAAAAAAAAAAAAAAAAAAAAAAGCAGCAGAACTGAAGTCTGGACCAGGAAAAAAAAAAAAAGCAGCAGAACTGAAGTCTGGACCAGGCTTGCTTTACTTGCTTGAGAGGAGACAGAGGACAGGAATATCCTATTATTCATACTATTAAAAAAAAAATTGCTAAGCTTCCCACTCAGCATCTTCAGAACTTGTATTACAGTAGTCATAGGCATAAGGTTTAAAAACTAAAACCTTTGCTATCAGTTTGAAGTCCATGTGCATTTGCTGAAGGGTAGATCCATGGAAGCTCACTGACAATAGTCTTGGGCACAGGAATCACCTTCTGGATACTCATATGTAGTGCTATATGTGGATCTATAGGAATCAAACACAGGCCTTCATTCCACATCTTGGTGAATATTTCTTTTCTACAAGTACATGCACACACTAATGCACACCTTGATCTAAATCAGTAAAAACACTGTCTTTTTTCCTCAACTGTTCACCTGATTTACCTGGCACTCTGTTTGCTTGGAAATCCTGAAACAGATTTTTTTTTTCTTTAAAGGAAAACCTCTGTATTCTTTTACAACAAGAGTTCACACTTTAAAAAATTCAGTTACCTAGGCCAAGGTGTTGTCTTCTATTACTGAATAAACTTGCTTTTTTTGGTACTACAACACATTTAAATGATACTGAAAAAATTATACCAACTGGAAGGGACTATTCACCCAAAAATCAAAAGCATTGCCTCACAGTGCTAAGGATATGTTAAGTAGCTTCTTCATACCAGAAAATATCTTCATCACCAACTGTGTGCCATCAGCAATGTTGGCAGAATAGCAGTCAGGCTTGTATTTTTATCCAAAGCCATTTTAGCAGTTTTGTCAATTTGTTTTTCATTGCTTTATATTTACTCAAGCAGTACTTACCATCTTCAAATATTGCTCCTATCTGAAATGACAATTCAGAGCTGTGTTCTGCTTCACATGGATAAACTGCTCTTGCTTTTCGGTGGGCAACACTGAAAAATGAAATTATGAATTATAGCAACTTTTTACTATTATGAAGACACTGTCTCAACCATTCTCTCTCCATTCACATTTGGAGATGACTAAAACTTTAAACACAATCTCACATGCATCATTACAGGCTTATAATTCATACACACAGCCAAAGCTGAAGCTTCACAGCTTACTGTTGGCATTTCTGAATATCATACTCCCAACTTTCTCCACGCTTATTTTTATGACAAACTCAACTTTCAACTACAGTTAAATTCTTTTCATGTGCTAGTCAGCAATGAACTCAATAGCAGGCAAAGCATAATATACTTCAAAAATTCAACCAGTAATAAGAAATAGGAATTTTTTATCAAGTGTTGGGAAGAATCTGTGAATATACCAAACTACTTTAATTAGAAAAGTAAATATTACTAAATTTGAAAGGAAAAGCTAAGATGGTGAAGACCTTCAAAGAAAAAAATCTTAACACTTCCAAATAAGGAAAACAACATGGAAGGAAGCAGAAACAGGATGGAAGGAAAGCTGGACAAAAGAGTGAAAGAGAACAATGAACCCACAGATAAAGGGAAAGATGGAAGAAAGTCTTTCAGAGGCAGCTAGGCTAGGATGAAAAACAAATTTGGCAAAAGTGAAAGAATCTGTATTTTAAAAGACTCTAAAAAACACTGCAGGAGAGAGACACTATGAATTGTCCACCCCAAAGCCCTCCTGTATGAACCAACAGACCACTGGCTCAGTGTACTGTGTGCCTTCCACCAAAGAAGGTGTTCCAAGGAAAAAGAAGATGAAGTAGACAGGTACTTTATTCTGTCAAAATTGCTACGGTTGCATTTCCTGGTTTGAGAAAATCACTTGCATTCTACAGGAGACTATTTTTATAAAGATACAGAAAAAGGAAGCAAATAAAGAGCCAGCAAAAGTTGAAGTGCACACCGTACCTTTCCACGGCTGTGTCAGTGCCAGTGGCAGGGCTGGGGAAGAAGAAAGTGGGTAGTGCAGCATTTGTGGCAGCCGGGTTCGCAGATGGAATATTCATCCATGAGACCATCGACGAGTGGCTTTGAGCAGGACTAAGAGGAAATAAATGCAAGGCAGAATTAACAACATGAATAAAATTTCTTTTCATACCAAAGTATTTGAATCTTTATAACTGGACAAGCTGTTAGATTTTCAAATTCAAATCAAATCATATTGTCAAGCTGATTTTGCAGAAATGGCCATCATATGATTCTGCACTCCTCCTTGGAATACTTTTTCCTACATGCCCTATATCCCAAGCTAAGGAGAATTACCTGAAATGCATGACATAACCAATAAAAGGGCAAAATTCCCCATTCCTTATCTAATAAAGACAGAAAAAGTGAAATTGCATAGAGCAGGCTATTATTTGAGCTGCCACTCTGCCTTAACAAGTTTTGATGAATCTATTTAAAAATCTCCTCAGTGCTGTACAAAGGCATGTACAACTGGGAAGATTTCTAAAGAGGCTACAGCTATTACAGCATTGGGATCACGATGCTGGCTCTGGATTGAGATCTCCTTCATGAAGCTGTGCAGAGGCTGCCTCAGTGGCTGCCCTCAGCAACACACTGCTCAAATACGTACCAAGTTAATGGCTGAACACAAAGTTGCCACAAGAGGAGAAAAAATAGCAGGCAAAATTTAAAACTTGTATTAGTAAACACAAGTTGTCCCCAACATAAAGAGCATTTCTAATTTTACACCTTAAAGAATTAAAGTGTTCCAGCAGTGGAAGGCTTTCCTTCATTGCATGGACAAAACAACAAATAGTCCAAAAGCTGGCTGTCAGCATGTCTTTGGAACAAAGAGCTGGACTTCAAGCAGTTTCTAAGCAGAAACAGAATTAAAATCATTTGCACACAGCAATCGTCCCTCAGAAGCAGAGACTTCCCAATACAGCATTGGAGACTTTGTCTTACTCCGAGATTAACCACTTAGACAGCACTGATCTGAAAAGCACCATCAAAATCAAATAATTCAGTCAAGAAGGTTTTTGTGGGGATCTAAACGCACACCTAATCAAGATGAAGAGAACAAAAGCAAAAAGAGTAATCAAGAATCAGCCCAGTTATAATTGCAGATGCATAAAAGAAAGCAGGAAACCTAACTTAGATAACTAATTTTAATCTTATTGTACAATGGGATATTTAATTTCTAGAAGAAATTGTCACTATTTGTTGGTTTGCATAACAGGATTTACAAATACAATTTTTACAAACTCACATCTCATAGTCATTCTAGCAATTATATAGTTAAGCAGGCATTTATTTTGATTAATTTTTTTTTTAGTTTAGTACATTATAATGTGAATGTTGCATTCCTTATTACAAGACAATGTCTTTTCCTTCGGAAATGTGTCAGATGGCATTTGAATAAAAACTGGAATTCACAGTTTATAAAACAGCATTCTACAGTTAATTCCATTAGTAAAAATGAAACTTAGGTGTGCTGGAATCATAACCAGAAGGGTTTATCAAAACATACTCTGTTTTTAAAAATTATCCCATTTACCAAATAAGGAAAGGGTTCATATGTATTAAACTGAATGATGAGCTGGATTATGCTGTCTAGAAACATATTTCATGCTTAACTTTGGGAAGAGGCTATCCAGTCATCTTTTCTGCCTGGGAATCTTCCACTGCACAATTTTTTACATCTTCCAATAATGACATTTAGGAACAGCACCTATATAATTTTAGGATTTTTGTTTTCTTTTACTTGAACTTGTCTTCTTCCTCGCATTTTTACCTAATCATTGAAACTTTTTCCTCAAATAAAAGAAAAACCTTCAGCTAAAAGTGACTTCATTCAGAGACAAACCAAAAAAATGAACACCAGCATTTTGGATCATTTTCTCTAAATAGTGAGGATAAAACGATTCTCAGTGGTACTGTAGAGTTTATAAAGTTTGCCAGAAAGTAAATGATTTCTTCATCATTCCCCACATATAATGTCTACATGTAGAATTAATTTTAACTCAGCAGGTGAATACAAGAAAAAAGTTTTTCAAAACTGAATTTAAAAAAAGTATCCTACTTGCATAGACAAAACTCTTGTATTTAAAACAACCCTGAGACTTGGAGACAAAATATTGTCCTTGCTATATATTAAATTAAAATCAATCTCTTGGAAGGGAGGTTGGAATTATATGATCTTTAGGGCCGTTCCAACATAAGCCATTCCATGATTCTGTGATTAGGATTGGTGTTAGGCTCATTTCTGAAACCTGTAAAACTACTGAAAACAGAAAAACAGCACTCCAAGTATATTGCCAAAGGAGGATTAAAATGTCTCTAATGCAAACTATTCATAATTCAAGAATATTCTACCAAGTGGCCATTTGTAGTGAACATCTCAGATGTGTGGTTTGATTTTCAACAAGTGAATATTAAAACTTGCCTTTATTAAATATTTCATTGATAGATGCATCATGTTAATCTCTGCAATTTACTCAATCAGCTCTAGAACAACACACACCACCTGCACCTCACACACAGAATTAATGACTTCAAAGCAATGCTCAGAACTGAGAGAACACAAAAGGAACCCTCTGACCCAGGGAAGCATTGGTCATTCACAGGAATACTTGGAATAAATACCAGATGGTCTCTTGCTGAGACTTGGAAGGGAAAACAAAAGAGGGTAGAAAAAAATAAGGAAAAAGGTGCACACATAAAGGAACAGAAGATGAAATAAAATGTTCAGCTCCACTCCATGGCATGTTAATTTTTCAAGTTACAGAGACTCAACAAGAAGCATAATCTATCACCAAGTAAGACTACACTGTCCTTTACCAGACAGGGTTATATAGAAGCATGTCAAAATTGGTAGGTTTTCTACAAATTCTGAGCCACTCCAACAGTTGTAGTGGAAAAACACTCCAGAAGGACAGGTATGTGGAGTGCTGGGTTGCTCCCTCCCCCACTTTTTTGATGAATTCCCTTAATACTTTTCAGCTGTAGGGAAAACACTGCAGCAGAATTTGCCTGTCACTTTGGGCTCCTGGTTACCCAGCAAGAGATCATGCTCTCATCACCAGCAGGAGACAAAAAAACGCAACACATTTTTCAATAGCAATAACCTCACAATGGTAAGAAGAAAGGAAGAAAGAAAAAAAAAAAAAGGTTGATAGCTTTAACTATTTTTTTATTTATTTTACTTGGTTACCTCAGGAACCACTTAACTCTTGTTATTGAAACAGAAGGTTTTACTCAATCAGAAAAATAATTTCCGATGTTGCAGTGTGTAAGCAACAAAAGGTTAGATTTTATTGTTTTTTCCTTGAAAAGCTTCTTGTCATAGCAAGGCTACCTTGCTATAAAGATTTGCACAGCTTGTTTATCAAGATGATGATACATTAGAAAATACTGCACGTGTTATCACACAGCATCTCAACTTTAAGAAGGTATGTTGAAGAAATCCTTTCTCCTAAGGCTAAAATGAAGGCAATGCATTTCCTGTGGGCAGGGAAAAAACCCAAAAAGGCTGACATAACCATCTCTCTTTGAGGAAAAAAATGCTATTGTCTAGCATAGTGAATGATGGGAAAAAGGGAAGAGAGGGGAATGGCTTTACTGAAAATAAGCTAGAGATTTTGTACTGATATTCAGAAAGAAACTTCTGAAAACAAGATTTTATTGGATGTTTATCTGGCTGGTTCCTAAGGTAACACAGCTAAAGAGCAGCCTCTTATCTTGAGAGCGAGCAAGAGAGTCTGTGAAAAGAATCTACACTGGAACTCTTGAGAAAAAAAGGGTTGTTTCATAGACAAGTTTGGCAGCACCACGGCTGTCGTATCACAGTGTCTGGCTGACAAACTCAGTGAAAGCATTCTTGAAAGGTTTCATTACAAGATGACAGTGTGTATCAAAGGGTGGTGGCTAGTTTTGATGCTGTATGCAATCCAACAGTGACCACCACCATGTCTCCCTGCACATAAAATCCCCTGTGCCTTGGGGAGTGGGGAGCAGAAAGATATATGGCCAAAATTCTAGAAATTGTTGTTGCAGCAGCAAAGCTGGAGACAAACAGAAGGACAGAATTTCCCCATCTGTGTTCCCCCTGGAAAGAAACTGCTACCTCAAAATTTAAAGTATGTGACATGCACACAGCTTTCCTGAACTCTCATTTATACAGAGCACATCAGTCAGCACTGAAATAGAGGAGTTTTTAACTTGGATTGTGAAGTCTCAGTGAAGCAACTCGCACATTAGTGAAATGATCTTTCACGCCAGTCTGGTAAATCCAAAGCTAATGTCTACAGCAGCTGTCCCAAGTGAAAGCATTTTTAAATGATAATTCAGACAAAGCAAGAGTGAAATATGTGCATCTATAAGCTTATAGCTCACTGCTGCTACTTTCAGGGAAAAAAAATGAGGGGGCTGTGTTCCCCTGGAAGCATGCAAAGAAAAGAAAAGAAAAAAAAAAAATTTAAAAATTGAAAAGGAAACTTTAGGTCATCCTAGTGGTCGCATCCACACCCCTCCCTGCCCTGAGCACACACACCATTTACCCTGTGCTCACACAGCAATGCTGCTGTCAAGCCCCCTGGCAGCCAAGGAGATGGCAAGGTCTGTTTTGTATGAGCCACATGACTAAGTTCTATTATGCCTGTCTCAAAGAAGCTGCAAAATGAGGGCTCTTGCTCTGCTTGCATAACGAAAGGGTACAAAAAGAAGTGCCTGCTCCGCTAAACCTGCTCTCAAAGTGCTGAGTCACTGGAGAGGTGGCAGCTGAAACAAAAACAAACTGCAGAATAAGCACAATGACCCAACAGTGGCTACAGCACCTCCTTTCAATAAAATAGGATGATGACATTAGATATCATAAAAAGTTTTCAAGACAGTGAAACTGAAGTCACTCATCATTTATGTAAAACTGCAAATTCACACTACTGCCAGAAAGTACAAAAAAAGAAAGTATTACCATTTTAAGGAGACTAGACATGCAGTCTACTGATGTAGCTATAACAAAGCTAATGGGAATTCACTCAGTAGTCAAACAAAATTAATAACTATCTCCATGGCTTCTGTTATGTGCAGAACACCACTATCTCTGCCTGCCCTTGCCATCTGATGGCTCTTTTAACATCAGTTTGCTCACCAGCAATTTGAATATCTTGAGATTTCATGAAGAATGAGTAATGTGTTCTCAGCCTGGTCACAAAGACCCTGGATGCTGAACAGCACAGATCTAGTCACCATTTTGGAAATTAAAAAAACCCAAAACTAGGCCCACAGTGTAGCACTTATAGACCATTGAGCTGGGTAACAGAATATTTTACTGTCAGAAGAACCAATTAAGAAAAATTCATAAGAAATTTAAAAAAAAAATCAAAAAATAATCTTCCATTAGTCCCTTGCATGTTCCTGAAAATCAGTTTATATTGGTGCTTCCATTTCTCCTCTGGGCTTTGAACACCTTTGGTATTTGGACTGTCTGGACTGTACCTTGCATTCTCCTACAGAAGCATCCAAGGTAGGATTCAGTTTGGAAACTATGAATCTTACTATTCTTAGCCCAGAAATGTAATTGCTTTAACAAGCCCTGCACCCACCCACCCACACTAATGGAAATGTTTGAGGGATAGGAATGCTTTCCATCCCCTCCAATTGCAAAATCCCAAAGGATTAGAGAGGGAAAGAAGAGCAAGCAAGGTAAACAGACACTCAGTATCATCTTGAGGAAGGCTATTCCATATCCTGCATCATAATTCCATCCAGAGCAACCACCAAAAGTCACCGTATTCCAGTCCCCTGGGAAACCCAGACACCCTGCAGTCTCAGATCCCAAAAACAAGCTCTCCAACTGAGAAACAAGACATTAGTTTTCGTGATTTGAATGAAGAAGTGATCATGCAGTAAGTGCAGGATACTTCCAACAAAAAGGCAAGACTGACCCAACTCTGAAAACCCAGCAGTGTGAGGGGTAGGTCTGTAAGGTCTGTAGATAAGACATGGCACAGGGCATTGTACTGTAAGCACAAAGAAATCTCGTGACAACAAGGGGCCGGTTGCAGCAACAAATCTTTCCTTATCAGAAAGAGGTCCTCAGAAAGATTAATTACAACACATAGCAAGTCTAGAGAATACCAAGTGTTCAGCTTTTTTTGGTTTATTCTGAGGTCAAGTGAAAACAGACATAATGCAGCCCACAGTGTTTTAGGACACGACTTGTAATCCACTTTTTGACAAATCAGTCATTGCAATAAGGGAAACCTGTACTAATCCATCAGAGGTGAGCTGCCATGACAGCCAGAACTCTGGAAAGGCTGAATTAGGACAGGCCTCACATCAATAAATGATTCCATAAGTAAGTTCTATAGTCAAACCACAACAGCTGCAAAAAGTTTTCCCTCACCCTTTTTAAATTTTATTACATTACTCCACATCTGATACTGAAACTTTGGCAATGCCACCTCCTTCACTATAAGAGAACTTCAAATTACACTTTGTCTTTACTTGCTTAGGTATATTTATTAGACACCAAAGTGTATACCCAATTTAGCTATGACTGTTACTTTCTGCATGTGCAAAGCCATGGTGCAATAGGGTGAAATTCAAACTTTGTATCACTAACTTTCAACTGCAGGTAAAAGGAAAGTGACTAGAGCTCCACATTTCAAACGCAGTTAAAGAGCTACCCATAACCCCTTCTAATCCATATCTCCAAACCCAAGACCATCACTATTATCAATACAGTTTGAGGACTAGCTTAGAAAGGCTATCCAGCCTTTTAGTATCTGAAATCCTGAACTCTTAGGAAACTACACATTTTAAACTATTAAAAATTTGAGTTTCATACACCACAAGAATAAAAAAATGAGTGATTAGGTTGCATATTTTTCAGTGCCAATTAGGAAGGCACTGAAAGTAATGCCAGGGTCACATACTCCTAGCAAAACGCTATCAAGCATCTTGAAGAAAAAATGTGGCAGATTTACTTACTTTTTGGGCAAATGCAAAAACCAGAAACTGTGTAGGAGAGAGTCTGTATGGACACTTAAATGAGAAGAAAAAGGGAAGAATGCAAATGCTGTGGTTAACATTACACTGAGATTGCTTTTGCTGCTCTACCTTAAAGGGAAAAAATGTCCATACTAGTGGAGAGCAATCCTTTTCCCAGCTCACAACTAAATTATGAGTTTATGTTTGAGATCACCTTGTGCAAAGCATCCTTGGATATAAGACATTTTCAAACAGTACATGTTTATGACACAGTGCTCCATCACGTAGAAGTGGTAATTTTTCCGTCCTGGGCTATTTGGAGTTTGAATCCTGTGTCTACAAAAACTGCTCTGTAACTTGGTGATTGACAGGGGGTGGGGGAAGCTATCATCTACCATATAGTGTATGTAAAAATAAAACATATTTATTTTTAGCATTTGGCTCTAGATGGAAGTGTGAAGTTAAAAATAACTTCAGGAAAAAGGTTAAAAAAAGTTTAGAGTGAATGATAGTCTTAAAGCAGCAAACTCAGGTCTCCACTGAGAACTACCCCTGCCAAGCATCACCCAAGTCTCTACTCACCCCTACAGCAGCACGTGACAACACAGGACATATGTCTGATCCACACAGATCTTTCAGAGAAAATCTAGCATCAGGCAGACACACACTTACAGACATGAAAACCAACAGCTTAACGGGGCTTCAGAATGGCACATATGTGAAACATCACCTTCGAGTTACACCGTATGCACAGCACATCTTTAAATAGTGACATGACAATTGAGCAGTCGAGGCTTTGTGAGAAATTTCAGATTGGTGGCAAAGCCCTTGCTCTTTCACCACTCTGGCCACGAAGCCCCTCCTAGAGCCCATAAGGAGGTGAGGGTGTATTTGCTTCCACTTGGTGCTCACATCACCATGCTGGAAGCTGTAGCTCCTTTTGCTTTGGAAGGTGGGACAAGGAAAGGGCATGCATCACAAAAATCTCTGCCAGGAAACATCACGGTGGCAACAGCTATCATTCTGGAAAAAAAAAAACAAACAAGCTTCTTCTTTCTTGAAAACAAATACCACAAAAAGGATTCTTGCTACCCATCACGTACTCTTGCTTAAAGCAAACTACTGGTGTAAACCAGCTCTTGGAATATCTGACACATCTTGACCCACAATGCAACATCCCTCCCCCAGGAAACACTGCAAGCAACTCTTCTGCCACAAAGAAGTCACCATCACCTTGTTGACTGCATAACTCCAGAGCGATCGATCTCTGACAAGTAACACCCATGTGTTATAAACATCAGCAGAAACTTGAGAAACCGGATCCTCTGGTGTAATTCCACCTCCCCTAGACTCAGTACGGCATTTGCTGTAGCTCAGTGAACACCTGCAATACCATTTGAGAGATGATACTGTGGCTTTGAGAATTGATTTTGCCCCAATTTGGCTCAAAATGCAAAACATTTTGAAATCCTGCACAAACAGAAAGGATTGTTCTTTACCTATCTCTAAGCATTGGTCCAGCTTATGAGACTAGTCTACAACCAACAGGCAGTGCTGCATTTCCTGGATCTGTGAGAGCTACCAGAGCTACATTCTGCCATTACTACACTGGAGCTGCTCTGTGTTTTGGTTTGGGTTTTATTTGTTAAGGCAGGGCCCTCTGAGTCATCCGAACTAGAAGGGAGAGAGAAGCCAATTTGAGGCGAGAAAGCAGAGGAAAGGAAGAATGTAACATTCACAGACTACTCTCTGTCACTGTCCAGGCATGTTACAGAGGTAGCTTTAAGCAGATTTCACAGACGTGTGAGCGGAAAAAAAACTACTTTTGACAAATAATCTAAATGCACATACCATGCACCTTTATTTTTTTCCCTTCCAAGGAAACTCTAAGTACTGTTTCCAACTGAACAGAAAACCTCAAGCCTTCGAGTCATGTTTCCAAAACACCACTGCAATACAAATCTTGATGAAAATTAACAAAAAAAAAAAAAAAAAAGTTCCTTCAAACACCTGAAGTTCACAAACTCTCTGGATAAAACCAACACTTCTCCTTTTATTCTCTGAAGTGACATTATCCTAACCCTGTGTTCTTTAACTAGCTTTCACTGACAGTCCAATTTTACACCAGCTACAGCATCTTTTCCACACACGCACCTCTCTAAAAACAATTTATTGCTAATTCTACCCCTTCTAGAGGATGGTACAAGAGAATAAGGGAAGAGTAACTTCAGACCTCTACTGAAGAAACAACCTTTATGGAAAACACCTACAAATCTGGAATTCTTTCAATACATATGAGAGAAAAAAATTGTTCTAGTTAATAAACACTCAAGTCAACAGTTATTTATTATTAATCAATGACTATTTATATATTCTCATGTGTTACATACATCTACACATATATTTTACACTTGTTTCATCACCAGAGCTGACTACTCAGAATGCCATTATGGAAAATATTTTTAATAGATCTTTTCTCCAGACCTGCTCCTTCCACTCTTCTTGGCACTAAAGGCTGGAAAAGTTTGTCTTGATAGTGGTTAAAGTCTGAATGAATAGCAAACCAGAGAATTCAATTCAAGTTCAACTCTGATTTAAAAACAAGTCATGGTCAGCTTTTTGTGTATCAAACCTGAATAGGTATTAGAGATAGAACTAACATTTCAATGTCAATTTTTGGTATATTTAAGTCATGCTTAAAAACTGAACATTTACTGCATCTACTGAAAGTGACATATGGCCCTTCCACTGGAAACCGGGTACATAAATTTTAAGAAGAGATTAAAAATGATAATGTTCTTAGGCAATAGCATTAGAGTACACACTCATTGCAGTGTGTTTATCCAAACCCAAAGTTGGGCTCAAAATCTTAACAGTATGGCATCAAAGTGTACCTTAATGTTTCCTTGAAATAAAACTAGAGTAAACACCATATTGAGAAGAACTTATATATTCATTGTTTAAATTAAAAAAAAACTTAAACCATTTAAAATGTTATTACATGTCACAGGAAAATGAAGTAGATTTTCATAGAACATTTTTTTCCTACAAGCATTCAAGTAGGCTCTAAGCTTCACCACAGCATACAAACACATATTTTTGTAGCAGAAGAAAACAAACACAATTATATGCAATTTCTAAAAATCACTCCTCACCAAACTGAAAGGGGAAATGTGTTTCACAATCATACCAGTGGAAACATCCTTACTTAATATTCAGTTACTTACAGGTTTGTTGTCCAGCCTGCAAGATCTCCGCTGTCCATGATAAGGTGATTTCCATCCAAGAGCCCAGGGGGGCTGCTGGAGAAGGCAGGTGTTGGAGACTGAGAAGAAAGAGAATCCATACTCCCAGTTGGGGTGTCTTCTCTGGGAGAGCTGTGACTGTCAGCTAGAAAAGAGAGCACAAGTCAAGATACCCAAGGAATTATCTCATAAAGCCAAATAATCTGCCTTGGAGAGAAGAAACCTTACTGTCACATCTCACAACCTCCCACTATTTCCCCAAAAGGTATCATTGCACATTTTCCCCCACTGTTCTTGCCAGGCTTTCTTCACATACAAAATATTCTCAGTCCCTTTTCAGCATGTGTTTTATGTGAATGAAATGACAAATTTTGGGGAGATATTTTCAGACAAAAGCATCACTTCTGATAAGAAAATAGTTTAGGCTATGCACATTTGCACTTCTCCCTAAAAACACAGTCTCTAAAGATAATTTAACACACTTTTGAGGAAATGAGTGCTCTCAAATACAATAAGCACAGTCTTCTCAAACATGAAACAATGACATTTAGAAAGGTCAGAATAAGCAAGAGATCTCTAAGAAACACACAATATCCAAGAATGTTACTTTTATTACTCCTTTTTAATGGTGTTACTTTTAAGAGAGCTCATTGTATTCTGATCTACTACTTGTTTTCCTAGGCTACTCTTAGGATATCACTCAAGAGGCAACATATTCAGATATGTTTGATTAGGAAAACATTAAAGGAATAGCATTCCTATCCCAAGGACTGTAAGATAAAGTTACCAATGTGTCAAGACCAGTCACTGCAAACCATGCTGACACATCAAGCCAAACAACAGCACAATCTTCATTGAAAAGCTAACCTTCACCCACATAGCTTTTTCCTTTCAATCTTTATTTTTTAGACATCAGCTGTACATGTCATAAATTCTAAAGGAGGTGCGTGAAATGAGGATGTTTGCAAGCATTAAAGTATCTAGCAGACCTAAGCCAGCAGTCTCAAATGGGGCCTGTAGCTGTTTTCAATATATTAATATTTAACAGTAATAAGGATTAATTCCAGACACCCTTCACAAGGTTCCCTGCATCTTTTCCTCCACCTATCCTACGCCCAGTAGCACTCATGAACACAACCCACAGGCCTGCCAAATAACACCACCAGAAAAGTCAAGAGTGGGTCAGATGCCAGTGGCCCCATAGTCATTGTAAAAGAGTTCTGCTCTTTCGGGCAAAAAAAGTTTTTTGGGGAAAAAATCAACAACTAAGTCCTAAGACAGCATCAAAATAATACAATCAAAAGCTGTGCAAATATTGTGCTGGCTTGACAAGTCCTATCTCCCATATACAGTAATTGCCTGTATATACAAGATGAAGTCCAGTACAACATGACTTCCTATTTCTAAATTAATTGGCATATGTTCAGGGAACAAGCTTAATTCTACTCCATCAAGCTAAGCACTACCGTTGCAATGATTTCTTTCATTTGTTGTTCTTTCATGTTTTTTTTAATTAACGAAAAGTGCAACACCACAACAAAAAATGTGGACAATGAAAAGACATCCTTTCTGGACAGAATCCTTCTCATGAGGCTGACAGCCTCAATTCCTTCTCCTACAACATCTTAGAGGTAGTAAAGCCCTCAGCTGCTTTGCCAGCCATCTCATCCTCACCCCCTCCCAGCAGCTCTGAGAGTACAACTTCCCTAGAGAGTAAAATGACATACAACTAAAAACAGTGAAATGATAAAAGTGATCATCTGGAAATTTCTCCCCAAGCAGCTACTAATTTAAGCATCTAAATTAGCCCATAGTA
Source organism: Cettia cetti (assembly GCA_013401135.1). NCBI lineage: Eukaryota > Metazoa > Chordata > Aves > Passeriformes > Sylviidae > Cettia > Cettia cetti. The sequence continues at coordinate 19,100 of VZUI01040932.1, forward strand.
CCACAGTGTGATATGCTCTATGGAGAACATTAACCTGGGAAAGTGAGTCACCTGCATTGTGCCCAATCCTGCTCACCTAGCACCTCCCCACTGCAGCAAGGCCATGGGGCTGCTGCTTCACATTTACATAACATGAGAATCACAGGAGTGCCAGGTAAAAACATCTCATTAATTACATTTCATTTGCAGATGTATGTGTCACAGTGGTAAACTTCTGAGAGATTAGACAGTCGTACTGCAACCTTACTTCATAAATTCCTTAGAACTAGACGTATGTCCTTTTAATCCATCACAATTTCTTTTGAAAGCAGTAGCAGTAGCACAGTCTAGGTTATTAAACTATATATACCATATTAGAAGGCCACATTTACCTCAACCATTCACAGCATTTGAAAGGAATATTAATCTGTTTGTTAATATTAGAAATACAACCAACTCACAGCACCTCCCTACAGAAAGCAGAGGATTTCTGTTGAATTGTTTCTCAGAACACACAGAAAAAAGTTAAAAAAAACCAACAAAACACTGAACACTTCAGTCACGCACAGCAGAGTCAACACTGGAGCCTGCAGTATACAGGCAATTATGTTTGACATTATCTTAAACTGTGTGTTAAATCTTTCCTCAAATTTTACTTCTTCCTTCCTGAGCCAGTGTTTTCTCACAGTCCGTACTGCACTAAATGCCCAAAACTAAGATTGGGTTTTGGACGCTAAAAACAAATCAAGTATTTAAACAGGAAAACGCCTGCTAAATTTTATGAGATTAAGTAAAAACCCTCTAAAAACATGTTCAAAGACACTTTACATTTCTAATGTCCTCAATTATCTCCTTTTGTAAAATAAAAAAATATTTTTATTCGGAAGAGGCAATTCTGTATAACTGTAAATACAGATGACAAATGACCATCTAGCATATTTTCATGATTAAAAACAATATATGCTTGAAACCTAAGTCTTCGAGATATAGGGTCATTTGTATGATTCCAACAGCTCAAAGATCTTACCCCGTATGTCAGTGCCAAAAGTTCTGCCAGCTTCAAAAATTACAGTAACTCCTGTACATGGCAGAGGCCACAGAACTGTGCCTCATTATCTCTTCATTCAGCTTAATAATCTGCTTTTGATTAATGCCCATCTCACACTGGGGTCAAACTACATCTTCCAAATAGTCATTGTCTGAAAACATCGGTAGATGATAAAGGGAATGAAGAATCAATTGGTTACTAATTAGCAGACTTGCCAATCAATCAATGCATGTACCTTCACTTTGTTAGGCCTTATTTTCAGGCATGACCCATGTAATATGCACTACTAATTATTATATTACCTCTCATATCAGGTTTTTGTGCTGTGTGACAGTATTTGAACAATCTCCTTTTCAAGTTTAACACCAAATCTCTTGCTGGGAGGGATTTTGCAGCTTTGGAATCACATACCTGTTTTATTAAGCTGTTAAAATTTCCCAGTGTTCTCTCTGAGGAGGCTACATCAGATGTGATTCTATGGGGTTTTGCTGTGGTTCCATCAGAACAACATTAAGCATTAATTCCACTGCTTACTCCTACTCATCAGTCCCGTTTGTACAACCAGAGCTGGCACTTACTTGTTTTTGCCATGAATTTAAATGAATATGATGAGCTGATTGGCCTCTGTGACCAACAGACTTAGCAGAGTCATTGTTTCTAAGGATGTGCTCCCTTCTGTAATTCTGGGCTACGTTTTCCCTCTAAAATAGGTACATTTGTTCCTCAATACAACCACGTTTATTTTGTTTGAATGGGTGCAGCTTAGCACACAACCACAACTCTTACTGCCTGTCATTATTTGCAACTCTCCTAACTTTGTCCCATGTGCAAATACATTGTCAAAGATTTGTATTTACCTTTCTAAATACTTGTACTCCATCAGCATTCCTCCAGTTGCTTCAAACTTCTTCAGCCAGCTACAAGATGTTTTATAAATAAACATTGCCAAGATATACAACCCCATGGCCAGAGACCTCTTTTCAGACACTTTAGGTGACTTTGCATTATTCAAAATATTCACCTAGCAACAGACCTAACTGTGACAACACCTCTGCTCGACTACACATTGATTAGCATAACTAAGTTTTCTGACACTTCTTCAAAACTTGTAACATATATTGACTTCTAGCTATTTCCTCTTTTCCCACTCCCCTGCCCTTTTCTGTGTGGTTTGCTTCGTAGAACCAGTAAAGCTGCCTTTTAAGTTTTGTCATGGTTTTTTTCTCAAGTGCATGTTAAGGACATTGCTGGAACTGAATCAGCTTTATGGGTTTCCTTTTACCTCAGAAGTCAGGGGCTCCTAATATTGATAGTCTAGTATTTTTTACTGTTTCTCTCCTCTCACTCCTCTTTTTCTCCAGCATTGTTCTCCAGTGAGCAGCATGTCAGTTCTCCCACTCCTATGAAAAAGCTGACTGCCACATTGGACTGACAGGTCCTTTCAAAGAGGAGCTCCAGAAACTTCCTATTCTTTCCTGCCCCCTGAATTCTAATAAGCTCTTACCTTATAAAACATGCAAGATGTGATTGCCTTTAAAGCTCATTTATATTATTCTTTGAGCACACAGTCTGGTGTTCTTGGTGCCTTCACCTTCTCCTTCTAAAAATGTCAATCCGCCTCCTTTTTCTCTCCTATTACACTCATTTTTGGGTGCCAAAGAGTGCCTGAACAGATGAAGGACACGAGGGTTCTCAGTATAAAAGCAGTAAGTCTGTATGACATCTCACAAATTTCTGTCAACATTCCAGCCATCAACTCTTCACCTTTCCTTCGTCATATTTGTGGGAAGGCTCTGAGTGCCTTCAGCTTTGGCCATCTTTCTAGGGCTGCCATCAAGCTGCTTCTACAATTCATGTCCCCATCCTACGCAAATAGGTGTAAGATCCAATTTTACTCTGAGAGAGTTAAAAACTTGTTTCACATTCTTACCACCTTTCGCAGACTATTTAAATTTTTTGACTGCTTGGATCCTTTTAAACTGTCATGTAAATTATCTTCTTGTTTCACTGATCTAATCACAACACTTATCCAAGCCTTTGAGCTTTCACTGTGCCTCTGCAAGAGACACCCTCTGCTCTGCCTTTATGGCTGTTTGTAGTTCAGACCAGCCCCATCTATGAAAATAATATCTTAGGCTGATCCTAACAATCTACTGGTGTGTCTAGCTGGTACTACTAACCCCTCCATTTCTAACCCAAATATCCTTCCTCCTTCCCCCCTTGCCTGCCTTATGTCACCCTTTCTCATAATAACAGATACCCCCAAAATACCTGCACAGACTAAGACCTACCTCATATCCAGCTTTTCTCTAGCAAATACATAAACCCTCAATTCCTTTTGCTTTTAATGTGGAGGAGCCTCAGATAGTAAAGGTTCTCAGACCCTCCTTACCAGAAACATGAACTAAGTTTCTACCTAACTGAGCATGACATGTCTTCTCACTGCCTTTTTTTCTCCTTTTTCCATCTGGCTAGTCTAAGAATATTTTTTGTTGGCATCCAAGGTTGAAAAAAAAAAAAAACCTGAAATACTTTGGCAGTGTCAATAATCAGATCCTTACTTTACTCTGAGAATTCTAAACAAGAAAAAAGCATTTGTATTAAGAACCATGAAAATCACAGAACTAACACTATCAGTTACTTGCTTAAGTGACGGTTTTCTGCCAACTTCAGCTTAAGTAAACTGATGAATTGCATGCTTTAATGTTAAATGCAAGACTAATCTTTAATGTCAACAGTACAACCAATGTCTATAGTTTAAGGGTAACCAGAGAATAAAACAGTTTATGCAAGAGAATTTTTCTGGAGTAAATGAGGAATATGTGACTGTTTCTGTTGAGATACACAGAATATGCCAAACTGAACTATCCTATATGTTTTAAATGGTCATTGCATAGGCGAATCATGGTAAAATAACAAGATTAAAATCCATCTCAATTTTGACACAAGTCAGCCATAGACATAAGTTAGTCATAGACAAGGGATGATGGGACAATTACTGAGGAGAGTAGGTTAAAGATGCTGCAAAATCCCTGTTGCCACCTTCAAGCCTGCCATTTTCTGCATCACGAGGTGGGGAAGCAGCAGCTGCACTGCTGTGCAGCCACCCATCCTCCTCCATCAGCATCACAGCTGCATCCCACTCTGAGACAACAAACATTCATTACCCATAAATAGCTAACTTCCCACAATAATACAGAAGTTCAACCAAGTAGAAAGTAGCTTTGCTCTTACAGTAATTTGTAGGTATGTACTATGTTTTCATTTTAACAGGAATCTCATCGATCAGGGACAGAAAAGAAATATTGGTATCATAAATATCCTTGATCAAGCAAGTACTTAGTTCCAAGTGTTAGATCTTCAGCATCTACACAGAGCAGACACAAAAACATAACCAAAGTTGCCTCACACAGTTAATAAATTTTTAAATGATTCCATGAAACGATCTACCGACAGGAATTGTACAGTTCCAGAGTACCAATGATGTACTCTGGAAAGGATTCAGCCATTCCTGGAAAGCTAGAAGTAACTCCACTGGAGAAAGTTTTCTGTGGTAGTTATCAGAGGACTCTGCAGTCAAGAAGAGCCTTTTCTAGATGCAGGGCTGCCTTCTTTATTCATTATTAACCTACCACTCATCCTTTGGTAAATCACACCAAACACTAGGTGAACTCAGATATTCTTCTTATTCCAGCTTTTTAAAAGTTTTCTGAATTAATGAAATGAAGTCATCTGTTTCTCAATAAATTAAGAAACTGTGTACTTTCATTTGTCATGCCACTAAAACTGGTCAATTTTGGTACCTCAGCTGGTACCTCCAGACTACAGAAATTATGGTTTTTAAACACGTTTCCAAATCAAGGTGAAAACTTGATTGAAAGTTAATAGTGACCTATTACTTGGCTAAAAAAGTAACCATAATGAATGCTAAAATCAAACAAGAGAGTAATTTCCCTGTTCCTAAATAATGGGTATTTTGGAGGTCAGATTCTTGTAAGTACTCTGAAAAATAGATTTGTATTACCACATTCCATTACCAAAAGTATCCAGTAATAACCCCTGCGTGTAGCAAACCCTATACACTGCAGCCCTGCAGTTGGTATGCAGTTGGTTCTTACATAAATTTAGACATCATAGACTCATCCAGCCTCAAGCAAGCAGAGCAAATGGACAGCAGACAACCCACATTCCCATCAGTTTCATGCTGTCACACAGAACACATGCAGCAAGAACCAGATCTCTGTGCCAGCTACTTTTTTCTCTCAGACAAAACAATTAACACAATTATTTGAGCTGACTAGTTTTTCCCAGATAAAGAGCAACTTTGATATATTTTTCAAATGTGTGCATGTAGCAGCATGTGTATGTTAGGCACAAAATAGCTTTCCTGTAGAAAGGTTGTTTTCCCCAACTCCATAATGGTTCAGATACATCAGGAAAAGGAGGAAGCTGTGCTAGACAGAATTTGCCTCAAGACTGGATGATCTAACTCAAGAATTGTGGCCAAAAGGGCCACAAGGTGTTTGAGTTGGGGTTAGGAAAGGAAAGAAATCTGCAAGTGGAGTTTGGGAACCATCATCCTGTTCTGGCCTCCTCCTTTTTGATTTTTTTTGTCCATTTTTAAAATGCAAACTTCAATTTTAAACGAGCATTCTTCTATAGATGCACTTATCTGGTATCACTAAAGAATTAATCTGTAAAAATTAAGCAATTATTTTGATATATAACCCCCTTACCACAGGTCATCTTTCAAAATTTTGGAGCAATATTGCTTGGATTATTGTACATCAATAAAATCCAAAAGACAGAGCCTTTTGCTGAGCAAGGTAAAACTAAAATGGGTAAAGAATACAAATTTATTCCTCAAGCTGTGGAAAACCAGTTCAAGACAGAGTCACAGATATAATATTGGTATGTTAATTATTTCACGTAATTATATTTTGAAACACAACAGAAATCAGATACAAGCATACAGAGGGGTTCCTCTTTTGATTTGTGTACACATGATAAGAGCAGTATCTAAACTTCAAGATTACTCATTTTTACCAGACCTGGCTTGGCAGGAAACCACACGATCTCCAGCCTTACCAGGCTGGCCAGATGCCAACCAATTTCATGGCTGAAAACCAAAACTATTAACTGAAGCTACTTCCTGAAAACCCCAATAAACAGTAAGATAAACTGACTGTCCCACTGCTTTTCAATTTTTTTAATAGCACAGAGTGTGGCTTTCCACCAGTACAGGTAACATTAACCTATGGTCCAGCCCTCTATTGAAACATGCAACAGAACCGCTCATTCTCATCCATGAGAATGAGAACTGTGAAAAAACAGAGCAGATCAAGAAAGGCTACAATCACCAGGCCTAAAAGTTCCCTAAGTCAAAAGCGCTTCTTAAATACCACCAAAAATTCCCAAGTCTATGAAAGTATTTCCTTTTCTGTTTTGCAAGCACCAGTAAACGGGAAGATGTGCCACTGAGGGTGCTACCACCCCCAAAAGGTAAGGTGTTCAAAAGCTCTTACCCTGAGCTGTCAAAGATAAGATCCTGCTGTTGTCTCTTTTTCTCTTGCTATTAAGCTTGCTTCCCTTGCAGTCACTTCCTACGACTTCTTAAAAGAAATTTCTCACCAATAATTCCACAACCTGGCCAATGATAAGGACTAACCACTACCACACTGTGTATGTGATGGGTCTCTCACAAGAAAGCCACTCTGAAATATTTTCACTGTGCTGCTGACACTTGGCTCTGCCTCCTTCCTCATTTTGCTCACCTCTCCCCTTTTGCCATAACAGTGACTTCAGCAAAGGAATGGATCAAGTTGGATACCTATGGCTTGTTAAAAAACTACTGAAAACAAGATACGTAGCCCTTAGGGGAAGTTTTGTCAGTTGTTTCAATTGAACATCCAGCTGGCAGGTTTGTTGATCTCCCCTAAGAACACCTTCAATCTCCCTGTTGGTTCAGCAAGTCGCAAGAACAGCTGGGAAGGAAAGAAGTGACAGTAATGGAATTCACCTTGCACTAAGTGCAACTTCCAAAAGTAGAAAACAGAAAACTAGTGAGAAAAAGAAGAGCAAATAGGACAAAGACTTCCAGAAGGTAATGGGTGAACAAGAATACTTTTTTTTCTGACCGAATGAAAAACACCGATGGAGTGGGAGCAAAACAAGAAGAGAAATATTTTCTAACTTGTATATCAGCCTTATAAAAAGTTCACCAGCTCTCCCCTGCAAGATCTCTGCTACCCTTGTCACCAGTGAAGAGAAGCAAGAGCATGTGAGGAAACCCCTAATTCAGTGCAATGCATCTTCTCATCCATAGGAAGGTGACTCAAGAGCTGAACAGCTACAAGTCTGTTCTACTTACACTCTTGTGTGCTGGGTGAGGAATTTTACTTTTACCAATAGAGGTTGGCCAGGGCACAGCTGGCATGTAGCAAAGATATGTCAGTGACTTCCATCCATGGGATTAATGTTTTTTAGCATGCCAAATTGGCCTTCTTACAGCATTATCTGCCCCTGCATGTCTTTGTGCAGAAGGTAGAGAATTAAAAAGATGAAGAATTATTACAGGAGATCAGAGATTTTCAATAATGTCTGGCCTCAAGGAAAGACTGACCCATTCTCCTGAACTCACCCTTCCTTCTTTCAATTCAGATTCCAGTTTTAAGTCAAGTTCCCATTCCCTGCCCCTGACTCCTGTTGTATGCATGTGTGTGAACACGTGGATGTGTTTACCTTGAACGTTTCTACAGCCTCTAGATTTCATACACTGAAAGCAGACAAGCACTGGCAATGAAACTAAGGCAATTCTCACACCAGCCATGAAGATCTGACACACCTCATTCAACGAGATGTAAATGTTAGGAGATGTTTACTACATCATGACACGAATTTGATTTTTGGTAACAGTGCAACAAGTAGACTGTAGCAAAAAGATTACTCACAGGGATAAAATGGCCAGATAATGTATATTGTGTATGCAAAGTATGGACCAAAATTATTCTGTATCCCAAAAAAAACAAAAGTACCTTCTATGAACCCAAAGCTCTCCAAGCAGAAGTCAACGCCCTGATAGGAAATCAGGACCCACAATTACATATGAAAAAGCTTTACCTTCACTGGCAGTAGCTCAAAAAGACTTTTAACTGTGTATAGCACACATCTTACTTGGAGCCATCAGGTGGGAAAAGCTGTGATGGATCACACAGAATTGCAGGAACTACTCTTGCAGCAAGATGAAAAACAAACTGTCTGAAATTCCACATGGCAAACAGCAGTCATCCTGATCTTCCCCTCATAACTAACATTGGTGCACTTATTTTGTGACAGCAGAGCTGTGTTCTGCTCAGCTGTTAACAATAGCTTTGTAAGCAAGTGTTTCAGGGCCTTATGGCTTTTTGATATGCCTATGTAGCTGCTTTTCTTTCCATTTCCCCTACTATGTGCCAGGTTACAGAAACACTTCCAAGCAGCAGATTCAGAAATAGAAAGAGTTCAAGGCCAGGTTTCACACCTGCAACCTTGCAGTTCTGGACTGTTTCAGCCCTGAAGACCAGTCTCATTTTAAGTCCAAGACTTCCTCTAACATCCAGGTTGTTTAGTAATTCCAAATGATGTTTATGATTTTTCACTTGTTTTTGGGGCAGGAAGGGATGGGGAGGGGAGTAGGGAGAGGGAGTATTACTATGTAGCCATTATACATATCACATTTTACTCTGATAAATTTGAATGCTACAGTAATTCATGAAAATTAATTTATCACCCAAATTAAGACACTGTCTCACTCCAATCCCCACAAAAAAATCAAGACCAGCTATTCCTATTCATAATAATTATGCTTCCCTAAATACTTCAAAGGGCAATATAAGTTAGCACAAAGTTTTGAAGGGTTAAGTAGCAATTCTAATTTTTATTTTTTTGAATTCTGCAGAAGAATCTGTTTTCTAAATCACTATAAATGCAGTATTTAGTTTACAGCAGCAGCAATCTATCACAAACATCCCATATGATTCCAGAGTAGGGGGACAGGACACAAATGATCTATAATAAGAACAATGCAACCCCCCTTTGACACTAATGTGCTATGTCCATGTATGTGCCAAGGCGAAATTTTGGCACCCAGAGGGTATCCAAACAGAATAAGGCATCAGCAGGCCCTGTGGTTAAAGATGTACAGAACCAGAATATATTCTGGTTTATTTAGAAAACAAGTTGTCCTGTAGTTGGACAAAGTGCTACACACGACCCATTTCTTGACTCCAGGTGTGACTTATGCAACTTGTGCTGATTTTCTGCTCATCCTGGATGGTCTGCACTACACTGCCTACTTTACACAGGATTTTTCTTCCCATATCATTCTAACAGCCCTGCAAAACTGTTTAATAATCTTTAAGTCTCTGGCACTGAAAAAAAAAAAAAAAAAGATGAAACAAACAAGAGAAATCCCAAACCTGCTGCATTTGCTACAAGAAAGGTACATAAAAATCTAAATAAAATTGTAAGGGAACAAAATTTTAAATTTGCATTGCCCTCTAGGAGAAATATAAACAGAGATATCCTCTGATACATACTGACAGCCCAAATGGAAAATAAAGAGCCAATGACATGTTTAGAACAGGATAAAAAACTCCCAGTTCTAGCTAACAGTCTTTCCCTCTCTGCATAGAGAAACAGAGAGACAATGAAAAGTCATTTGTACATACCTAAGACTGTAAGTTACAGGAGTTTCTCCACTGCTATTCACTCTAAAATTCATTCAGATAGTGAAGGGGAAAAGACAAAGTAATTTCCCCATAGATACAAAAAAAACAAAACCGAGAAAACAAACCAAACAAAAAACCAACAACAAACACCACCAAACCCACCAAAAAACAAATTCCAAATCTTCATTTAGAAGGCTAGAAAACTCTGGAACTGGTCCTAATGTAAATCTCAGACAAATCTGCATTTTGTTGAACTTTGAGTCTAGGCCACATATGAAAGTAGCTCAGAGTTCCCCATTAGGTACAGTTCTACTTGAGGTACCAGGATGTCAAAACACTTCAGAGTGAAAATTTAGTAACTGGCTTACCACAGAGCAAAGAAGAAAGAAGTTGAAAGAAAAACAGTGTCATCAGTGACTTTAGTTGGTCTTTCAGGAAACAAAGATCCTCACTGTAGCAAATATAATCCTTGAATTGTTTGCAAATAGGTTTAATCATCTAATTGCCATGTACAAGGAAGGAAAATCTACGCACTAGCAGAATTCAGTACAGCTAATTACTAGAAGGCAAAATAAAGATTTTTATCAGACACAGCGTGTGTTCTTCAGCTATTATATCTATCAATATTTATATATCTTACAGCCCTTTCTGGGTGGTTGCTGCATACATTTTGTGGGCAGTCAAGAAGCTTCTCGACTGCAAGCGTGCTTTTAAAAAGAAACCTGGCCTGAACCCTGCATTTCCAATTCAAGCAGTGGATTCTGAAGCCTGTTAACTCCCTGGAGCAGCTGATAGCTAAAGACTTGTTTCCGCTTTTCTAACAATTTCCTGGTTTGCATAACAATCCTAAAAGAAACACACTCAAGAAGTTTTCTAGCACAGAGAGATTTTGCCTCCAACATAGTTCTAGTTTCAAGGCATAGAGAATATTTATAAACAATCATAATAACTTCAGAGATATATTTGTCTACAAATATATTTACATATAAATATGTATCAGCTGCTTGTTTAAAACAAGATTATGATAATTTTGCCATATCCAGGAAATACAAAACACTGGCTTGTGCCTGGTGCTTTACTCATGCCATTGTGAATAAGGGGGGGCGGGGGGGAGGGAAGGGGTTTAATGTTTAATTTCCTGTTAAAAACACACACAGGATAAAAATCTTCCAAAGAGCAGTTATAAAACATGCATTTGTTAGCCAAGAAACTAGGTAAATATGGAATGAAGCCCAGGCTCACTTCTATTCCTTCACCCCCCTCTCCAAAGAAGAAAGCAACCGAAGGCCACGGAGCGTTATTTGGAGGCACTGAGCTCTACTCAAGGACTAGATAATTCATGAGCCTGGCTGCTGCACACAGCCTGCAGGCACTGGGGCAGTGGCTCCGAGCGTGCAGTGACGCAGCTGGGCTCGAGGCACTGCAGCGCTGCATGTGCACGGCACACGTGCCCCAGAGCCATTGTCCCAACTACTGACCACTGTCCTGACACAGCTGGCTGCCTCAACAAGGAAAAGAGCCAGTAGCATGTGGCCAGCAGCTACCCTCACCCTGAGGATCCTGCTACCTTTGCTAGTGGCTTTACAGACCACAGAGGGTATTTTTTCAGCAGTTACAAGGGGAAATGTTGTTGCCAGATCCCACCGAAATTGCACCTGCAAATTCAGCCTTCACTACAGTTTTCATATGTACCATGATGTATTAGGCTACTCTGCAGTTCAACCCACTACAACTCCCAGGCAAGCACCAAAGTTCTGAATGAAATATAACTATCACAGCCTTTAACAATCCTAGCTCTTTGCCAAGATGCCCAAATTAGACAAGAATATGTACTGCACTTAGACAAAATAGAATCTTTATAACAGTTTTCAACAGTAACACTGTCTTTTTGGCTCTCAGAATAAAAACAACCCAACAAGTGCTTTCTGTCTGCAGTGTTTGGACCAAAGTCAACTCCTCAATGCACACCTTGCACCATGGAATTGAAGAAGCAGTGGTACTTCTTGTGTCCTGCTAGGATTCACACTCAAAATTAGATGTAAACAGCTTGGTGAGTGGCTTCAGCTTTGTTTTGTTTTTCAAATGAGAATAAATTTATTATTGCAGATGTAGCTTAAGAGCTTTCTTAGCTTTTAGGAGCATATTATTTAAATTAACACAGCTTAAGCTTTTTAAGCAGATACACCTTAAATATCTTCTAGTCAAGGCATTTAGTTTCACATTTGATGCAAGAAAGAAAGACAGAGATTATGTATCTCTCTGGTGAATCAAATCCAATGGCAGGAATGCTGAGTTTCTTGCTGACTCTTTGCAAAACTGGCTTTGAAACTATAAACAGTCCTGAGTTTATTTCTAAAACCTGCACTTAACAGCTGTCGTAGGTATTTGTGTTCTTGCCTTATGAAATCAACCACTGCTAACCACCAATTCCGTGACAATTCACCAGTGAATCTCTTACTACAGCATGAGTTCAAAACCTTCCTGTTTATTTTCATTTGCTGTAACTGGACTTTGTGCCCTGATCCCATGGCCCTTCATGTGAAAAGACAATTGGCTAAAAACATTAGAAGAGGGAAAAGGAATAGGGTGGAGAAAAACTGCAACACAAAATGAGCCCTGACTTGCCTCCTCAGTACTGTATGTAGCCCCAAGCAATGAAATTTCAGGAAAATTATTATAGTTCTGGCCAACAGTCAGAATATATAACATGTTATACACCCTTTGCCTCACTGTATGTTGCTACTGCAGACTCCATGCAAAAGGAACACTTATCTTTTTTTTTTTTCTTTCCATTGCTTTTCGGTGATAAGGCAAGTTGACAAGTATTTACTGCTAGTTACAGCAAGGTTTTAAAGATTCAAGTGAAGTACTGGTATCCTCCAGTGCGGTGGTGACCCGAGCCTTTAATCCAGATAAATTTAACTGTAAAGTGCATTAGCTCTTCTCATAAAAGATTTGCTTTAATTTTAGTTCTCTCTCCATTTATCTTATGGCTGTGTAATCTTCAGTAGAGGTCAAAGAGATTTCCCCAAAGAAACAGGAGCTGCTTCTTTTTTAGAGGAGAAAAGCATATTTAAGACAGTCCGTCCTACTTTAAAGCCTAAGTCACAGGACAGTACTCCCTGCTGTCCTCTCTCCTTGCTTCTTTGCATGCTCCAAAGCAATGAAACCAGCGTGCATGTGCATCCACACATGTGTACAAATGAAACATGAAATGAAAACACCTCCTGGAGGTAGGATACACAGCCTCTCTGATGCAAGAACTGAAATTATTACTAACATCTTACCATCATCCAACTCCAGGCAGAGATTGTAAACAGCCAGAGGCCTCTTAATACGCTGTCCTTGTCTTCTTGACTGCCTTGGTGGGGCATTTGGAGGAGATACTGACATAGAGATTGGCTCAGGGAAAGTAGCATCAGGCAGGGTTTTGAAAATCTGCAATCAAGAACACAAAGGGTGTTAATTATTTATCATGAAGAGCAACCTGTGCAATGCAACTGTAAACCATTATCAAACAACATTTGTTTTGGATTTCATTCAAAGCAGACAGGAGCCAAAAAATCCATTCCTTCAAGTTTGGGAGTATGCCGTGGGTTTTTATGAAGTGCTTTTAAAATAAATAAATAAATAGATAGATAAATATAATATGGAAATAACCAAGAGCACTGTCTACACATTAACACAGCTGCCAATCAGTTAATTCAAATACAAAACATTTGCAGCCACACTTACCAGCTAGGATGGAGGGGAAGGAGAAAATGAAGGATACTACCTTAGGAGCCCATAACCAAAATGCTTTATAGCTTTAGCTAGAACCTGTATTTTTCCAGAATACCCACTTTAATTTTCAAAGCTTGTGATATCATTATATCAGCCATTTTAATTAAAGAAACACCACGCCCTTGAAGAGAGCAAGATGAAAATTTTGTGGGCAGGGGTTTTTAGTGAAAAATACCATAGTAACAAACCACAAGAGTTTATTCTGTTCACTATTGCATATTGAGACAATCTTCTAATAAATACTGACATTCCCAAAGATGCATATAAAAAGGATTGCATTTCCTGTCATCATTTTATCTTTTGACTCATGACCATCAGCATATCACCACTCCACACAGAATACCACATCATTTCTCTCTGAATTAACCAACAACAACTGTACCTGATAGCACTTTAACTGTCACATGAAGGAGACAGTCTAACAGTGCTGATTTACTGCTAGAAATTATCAGTGTGCTGACATGCAATTTACCAGCAGCCTTCCACAAGTGATCATGGCATGAACAAATTGGCTTCATATGTATTTCAGCAAAGATAAAGCAGCAGATAAACACAAACCGAAGCTGTGTAAGAAAACTCCTGTCTGTAGAGCACCTCTCTGCAATGCAACACAGTGATATAACAAGATATAATGAAACAGTGTATGATGTTCTTGTACTCTGAAACTTTATAATATTTACTATAAGGATACATGGCAGAGAGGAGAGCTGCAATCAATATTTGAAGGGGAAGCTTTTTATGAAGTAGAAATTCATGCAGAAACTATAAAGGGACAACGCAGATAACACATTTTTGGATAATAACAGCACGTGTCAGGTGCAATATGACACTAAAACCCAGACAGGTGAGAAATAATGCCATAAGCATCCTGTAGTAAGGCACTCAAAACACCATGTTAAAAGTACTAGAAACCCTAAATGCCAACATATCCTGGCCAGCCAACCCTGAATATTAATGTGTAGGAAGAAGATGATGCAAGAACCTATGTATGCATTGACTTACAGTCACTTAATCATCACTTTTGTACTGTCAGGTAAAAGCCTGTCCTGGCACAAAATAATCAAGGAAGGACATATTCCAGAAAAACAGTGGAGAAATATCATATCCCCAAAACTGGGCAGCAGTGGGCCAGAAGTCCATGTATGGTGTGCACAGGAAAGCTTCAGTGGAAACATTATCTTCCTTCCCAGTAAGTGAATGTTGCCATGGGGGAGGTAAAAATGCTGTAATTTGAAGTTCCCCATCCCAGCGTTAGGAAAACTGTCGCCCCCTCCTTCTCATGCCTAGGAACCAGGAACAAGAGTGCCAAAATAGTAACTCTCTAAAAACAAAGTGCTTACAAAGAGAGGAAGCTGCCTAACCTGGTTCTCCCCAATACAGACACAGCAGCACTCTCAGGCAATGACAAAGCTCTAGTTGTGCTCAGAGTTTTAAAGCCATTTCTTAAAACATGATGCAATATATAATAGTGAAATCTAATGTGCACCTCCATGGCACTTGGCTAACAGTACCACACTGCCCCCTTACGTGTAAATACAAGGCTAGATTGAGCAGGTTTAGGGATAAATATTTGCTTCTGAAAAATTCAAAGGTACCAAAACTTGAAATGCCATCTTTTCCACGGACTAAGCCTTGCATTCGGGCTCTCTGGCAAACAACTCTCTGCCAAGAGGTTTCAGCATGTTGTTTATTATGTCACATTCCACAGCTGTGTTTATTTCTACAGCCTTATCCATGGATCTCTGCTGAAATCAGTGTTGGTGAGAAGAACAAGTATTTCTCAGGAGTACTTCGTAACAGATGAACTTTCTTGTAGGTGACTTACACAGGTTGCAGTTAAGTTCTTCAGTGTTTTTTGCTTGTCTCTCACAAATATTGCAATATACTCTTCCAAAACGATTAGCATGAGAAACTAAGAGTCACAAAGGCAAAAGACAAAAAGACCTTTTGCTCTTTCAAGCAGATCATAGTTGTGTTCTTCCCTACTTTGGTGTCGGTTTTAGCCTTTTCAGTAGGAAAATAAACTCCAGCCCAGCCCTAACTAGGCATTTTTCAGCAGCAGCACTCTCTTTCCGTTGCAGGCCAAAGCCTTGGCTCATACTACAGTTTTGCAAAGGAGAGCATCTGAAAAGCAAGCAGAACATCAACCTCTGCCTTCAGAAGCGCACATAAAGCATTCAGCTTATTTTTCTTGCTTTATTTTCACTTAAATAGACAAATGCATTTTATGATGGCTTGGATACTAGTTTGCTGCACTGAAAGAAGCACTCTTAGGTCTGCCTGAGAATGAGGGGATGGAGGGAGACCTGCTTTATTTATGCTATGGGGAGAAAAGCTGGGTTTGGTTTTATTCAGATTTGCTTCTAACCTTATTAACTACTTAAACATCACTGAAGCCTAAATGTTTCATGGCTAATAAAAGATGCCAGCTGTGAGTGACCTGGTGTCAGAAGCCCAATGCATGCACACAGAGAACTGAATTCAACATCACATACACACACACACTACGAGCACCTGAAATGGCCCCAGCATCACTGTGGACTTGCTGACTTGCACAAAAGAGCATGGGACCACAGGTGAGCAAGTTGAGGAGCACCATCCTACACTACAAGCAGTTGCTATTGGATGCAACCACACATGTCCAACAGAGGGAAACTCTCCCAAGGAAGAACAGATTGCAATGTGCTATTTAAGAGATTATTGTTTTACTGCTCAAAAAAACACGTTCCCTTGAAGGCCAGATTGACCACTATCACTCATCTGGACTGCAGAAGTCACCACAGCTTAGACTAATTCCTGTAATAAAGACAAAGTGAAGTACGCTTATTAAATTACATCATTCTAGAAGCGATAAAAATATACTAAGCCAACCTCAAAGTTTAAAGATTTCAGTCACGTCCAGTGTTAACATGGTTTTTGAGACTCTGATCAAACTGCATGAGATTTATAGACTATCAGTTCTCTACAATTTAGTTCTCAAAAGCACTGGCATCCTGCTATTGACTTACCTGGGGGTAAACTCTGAAGCTAAGAGCAACAATTTACATCTGGGAGAAGACTAATATATGTAGCACTCAGAATTTTAATCCAGCAACAAATTCCTGTTACTCAGTTCCAGTTAGTCCACTATTGTAAATGGTTCTTTAGATCTGATCTTATATGAAAGGAGAAGTTCAAAGTGCACACTGAATGAACCAGAGGATGACTCTTGGAACCTGCAGTGTAAAAGTTACAACAAAAACTATGAAGCTCTGGTGGAGCAATTTAAAACTCTAGCAAGTCAGACTTATTTCTCTCTATGTAGGAGTATAAAATGGATGCTTTACAAGACTGAACAAACCACAAACCATCTTGGGCATACAGCACTGTCTAGAGCAGTGAGCCCAAGATCATCCCATATAACCATTCCAATTCCTAAATTTGTGTCCCACAAAGTCTGTGGCAGCATTTCTTGAGAGTAATGAGCCAAATTCAACATATTACCGTACTGTATTCTACCAGCAGATCCACATGGCAACAGCCCAAGGAATTTTGCCAGATTCCCCTTAATCTGCAACAACAATGTTGGACTCTAGGTCCTGAGCTCTTACGAGAGCCGATTTTAGGTGTTCAAAAAATACCATGGCTAGGATGATTTAACTTGGCCTATTCCACAAGTTCATGACTAGATGTATAGCTGTACATGGAAATGTAGATTAGATTCTGCTGCTACAAGAGAATACTGATCTGTTTGTTCTGGTCTCAAGCAGAACTAATTAATGAATTTCAGTATGTTTGCCAGGAATCACTTTAGGAAAAGACCCAGACATCAGGTCATCTCTGTCTGCTTTGTTTCACTGGGGTAATTAAAATTTCCTCTAAAAATCAGTGGGAAGCAAACAGCAAGGACAGAGTGGGATGAAAAAGAGGGGAGAAAAAACTGGAGGCTTAGTAACAGATTTAATGAGGATAAACTTATAAAAAATCAGCTTAAAGCTGTGCCATGATTTTGTTGCAAGACAAAACCCCTATCCCTCTCATAACACTAACCACCCAGAACATGCATCTATCTCCATGGAATACACAAACACAAACCAGAGCACCAGAAGTTACTGTGCAATGCAAAGGAAGCTAGAACATGCAAGGTCACTCCAAATTCTCTGGAATTCCACTAGTGGGATAGGTTCCACTACTACATTCATTTGTTGTAGAGGAGAGTATTTCTCAAGACAAGAGCAACATAAGTTTCCCTATGGGCAATTTCCCTTCAATACCAACTTGATTTGCCATTGTTAAATAAAAGATACATAGACTGACACTTTCCACTAATGTTCACTGAATAATATAAACCACCATCCAGCTATGGCACATGTACTGCTCTCCCTTTAGACATTTTATCCCTATGGCACTCCTTGCATTTCCATGACAACTGGCTATAATATATGCTGATCAAAGAATATTTTATACATTAGCAGTTAATGGGATAGTGCAGGAGCAGCTTATCACCATGGTCTTTGTTTGACTTAGCTTCTTTTCAATGTAATGCAAGCCCAGTTCAGGTTAAACCCATTGATCTGCACAAAACAAAAAAATCATATATTCATATTAGAGACAAAAAAACCTAAAAAAAAAAGGCCAACTGTCCTTGTAGTTCAGAATGTGCTTTTACTCAGGTAAATTTTCAAAATGTTTTTCCTCTTAGGATGATGAAGACAATGGTCATACCCTGCTTTTTGCCATTTTCTGAAACCAAAGCAAGGATGTCTTTTATGTCAAACTACAATTTCACTGTAGATATAAGCATTTCAGAAATTGCAAGGTGAAAATAAGCATCCTAAAACATTACTACAGTAGTTCAGCCACTAATTATAACCACTAACCACTAATTGTAATCCATTTTTTAACAGTAAAAACCACATTCAATAACATGAAAAGTTCTAGGGTTTTTATTCCCTATTTGAAGGGATTACAGAAGCTAATTGGAGTTATTAAAAGTTTAATCATAATAGAAGTTACAAAATATCAACTTCTAGAGAGCTAGGACAAAAGTTTTATTTCAAAACTGATTTCTGCACTAATTCTACTGATTTTATAAAACTCCCACTGAAAGCTTTTAAAAAAAGATCCTTTGTTATTGCAGTTTCTTATTGGTTCACATTTTTACTTTACTATGGACAATGTTAGATCAACATGTTTCATTCCCGGTTTTAGTCAAAATGATCTATTTATTTTTCTTTTTCACAAACAATTTAATAAATAAAAACTACATGCACTAGAAATTCTTGGTATCTAAACATAATCTGTGTTCAGTGTGTAAAATGTGATTAAAGTTGATTACTTCTAAAACTCATATTCAATATTTTTAAAACATTTACAAATTTCTCCAAGAAACATTATCAACAACTTCATCAGAATTCTTAAATAACTTACCTCCCAAAGGTTACCATCATGTCCACTCCAATACAGGTGTGCCTGCCTCAAATTAGTTATCCTGACTTCTCCACTTCAACATTCATATACGGTAAAATATGATTTGCTATGCACTGCTTGTGAGATTGCATAAGATGCAGATTTTCAGAGGCTTTGGATTTTGAGGCTTGAATTCCACTACAAACCACAAAATACCTTTATACATTATTGTGGGAGTGAGGGGTAGAATCAAATCCCGAGCTGGAAACTACCTCTCAGTCTCTAGAGGGCCACCAACCAGAAAGCATCAATGCTCTTGATGCTCCTGGCATACACTGTTGAATTACAGTGCAACATTGGATACAGCCTGGAAAGTAACCAGGTATAAGTTAAAATGAGAAACAGGAAACATCCTTGGCTGTGAGCCAAACCACAAAGCTCTCTAAAAAAATAAATTAGAATTGAATCCATCCAAGACAGCCTTTTCTTCATTGCAAAGATATCATTTGCCGAGCCCATCCGCCTGGCAGCCGGACCACCCCCAAGTAAGTGAAACATTGCTTATAGGGATTTGTGGACACTGCAAACTACAAGAGTGACAAAAGAACTCAAGGAAGTTTCAGACAGACCTGATGTATCAGACTCTAATAGCTGATCATTTGCCCTGATTGCCTTGAACTGCGTAGTTCAAGTTCTAAGACGTAATGAAGAAACTAAAAAGCCTGCAAAACACAACATTACAGTCTGGAGGACAGCTGTGAAGGAGAGAAAAAAAAAAGAAACCATACCAAGGTTAAAAACGCATGTCCTTTGATCACTCACGAATTATGAGTCTGTTGAGTCAGCCTTTCTAAAAGTAGCACTCCTGATACAAGGACTGCAGCTTCCACCATATCACATAGCGCTCCACCTTTTAACAATTCAGGAGAAGAACACTCCTGATGGCAGCCCATTCACTGCCATCAACCAATCCATGTTAGCCATCGAGGGAAAGGAGAGAGTTAACCACACACCAGGCTGGGAATACCTCCATGTTTGTCCCCTGCACCAGCAGGAACAGCAACTTCACCTTCTCTTCTGTGCCCAGCTACTCTAACTCACACCAAGCAGAGTATTCTAAAAATATTATCTTTCCCTGTTACACATAATAGCTATGTGTATCTTGTTTAGTTACAGGAATTACTTAAAATAGCAGAGAAATGCCTTAAAACTAAAAGATTGAACAGTCAATCTAATTCCCTTGATTTCTAAAACATTAGACACTCCTCAAAGGAAAAAAATGCAGATGGAGAATGCATCTATTATCTCTCACAAAGATTGTGAGAAGTCCTACGAAGACAAAAGATGGCACTTGGAAACCTAACAGATAATGTTTATGAACAGATAATATAATTGAGTATAAAAACCCACGTTTGGCCCCCTACCACATTGTCATGGAGCAAAGCATCAGAAGGAAATGACAAGATCCTCAAGAGCATTGCAAATGACACAGTTCCAACTGTAGCCAACCACAGAGTCTCGCCAGCATTTTCTTTTTCATAGATATCCTCACTGCCATTACAAGGACTTATACCATCATTGCTTTTTCAAGTATTTTCTCATCATTGTTTTTGTTAAAATGCATTTTTTTTAACTTGCACTATGACTATAGGCTCTTTGGAGGCAAAGAACACATTGTTTTATTGTATGTCTAAATGAAATATTGATGCATTATTAGTGCAAGTAGCATGCACTTGAAAATACTGGAAATAAGAGTATTATCAGCTGACTGCCACATTTTTAATACAAAAATCTGTTTAATGGTTTGAAATACACTAGCCCTTCTGGTAAGGCAAAAGCTTACTAGAATTCTAAAGAACACATGCAGAAAACATTACGTCACAGTTTCTGCATAACAATTTACTTTTTAAACTTTCAAGAAGTGGAGCAACTTTTCCCCTCTTCACGCCCCTTGTAATATTTTACAGAATATTTTCTTTTACTAACAAGATTTTATTTAAGAACATCCATTTTAGCAGTCTCCATAAGGTCTTCTCCCTTGCCTCCTCCTCCATACATGCAAGCACAGCACCCTGACCATTGAGACTCAAGCAATATTAACCAGCTGAATGCCACTCCTTTGTCATCCTTTCTCTTTACTTAGCAACACTACTTGTGGGCAGCAGAAGACGACATCTCTATCACTTTGAAATTTTGTATGAATTAGAGGGAAGTTTCCCCAAATTAACTGTAAATAAGGAAGGCAAATCAAGAAGTCAGAAACCTGTGCACTATTTCTGTGTGCCATGCATTAGTAGTACAGCATCTCAGCAGATCTCTTCCACCTCTAAGATCACGACTTGTTTTGATTTTCTGTATTAATATAATATGATTTCTCACAGTGCATGTTTTGTTTCTTTTGAACCAGTCTAGCAGCATACCAATCCAGATATTGATCCAGACTGCTCCTAATATCATCAACTGCAGTCACAAACGTGAGTAGAGATTTGATATTCAGTCTTCTTACTATACATAGACCACATTTAGAAAACTGGAGTCTTTTAAACAAACAAAAAAATATTTGTAGCCAATTTACCACCACATGTATGTGTCTGACATAAAAGGGCTTTATGCTATCCACAGGGCAAAGAAAGGATTTAAAGAGTTTGCTCACACGACAGAAGAACAAAAAGAGCTGCTCTGACTCCTATCAGAATTTCTTCGTTGTGTTTGTTGCCCTTTCTGCTAGAGACTCAGCCAATGATTAAGGCATGTAATTAAAATTAAGTTCAGGAACACTTTTCAATGACACTTCTGATTAGTTACATGCTTCAAGTTAAGCAGGTACTGAATACCCTCCTGAAAACCCTCACATGTTTTTACCACAAACTCTGCACTAATGGAGATATTTTCATGTCCTTTTTCCCCCATCCAAGTCCAATGTTTGTTGACTTGAGAAACATTCAGCTTGTGGAGGTTTCAAATTGCTGCACCACAGTGAACCAGCATAATTACAGTGCATTGCTTCTTGGTCCTTCTTTGCAGCCAAAGGCAAAGCAACAGGAAAGCTGAAACAAGCCCTCTTTAGTACTTCTCATGTGTCCCTTCCATGGGCCTTCAAAAGATCTGCTCTGTTGCCAAAAAATAATCTTAAGTTTATGTGGTGGCATGGCATTCCACTCTAAAGCATTTACCTGCAACAGAACTGCTGGATTGCCAAGGGGACACTGTGCTGCTTCATGCTCTAAAACAACTGACTTCACCCACTTCCATTCCTTCTGTCTCATGAATATTGCATGTATTATGCACTGTAATAGATTTTAAGACAAGATTTTTCAAGAATTACTACATGAGGTTGATGTTGGCTTAAGAGCTCAGTAGTATCAAATTATTCTCTTCCCTTTTTAGTTTAAAAAAGAAATCATGAAAGTGCCCAAAGCAAAAAAAAAAAGCATTTAATTTTAAAAAAAAGCATTTAATTTTAAAAAAATCCACCTAAAACTGTTTTGAACAAATCAAAACTAAGCCAATGACATTTTCTCTAAAATATGTAAAACCTTTCCCCTTTATAGAAAGATTGATAGAGAAAAGGTATCTGCCCTATATATAGGAACTACTGAGCTTTTCAGCATGACTGTCTTTGAGACAATTTTGCCCATAGGTTGTTTGAATTTGAGAAAAAGCTATCTTTTACAAAGCCTATTCCCTTTCCTCAGTTTCTGGCCTTCCAGTCTCCAGAAGGAACTTCTGTCTAGCCCCTCACTTTCTTCCTTCTAATTTTCTTTCACTGTAATTTTCATCTTCTTTCTGTTTTTATAATCTTGCTATTTGTACTCACTATTCTTTCCTCCCCCATACACTGGTTTAAGTATTCCAGTCCCACTGAGATTTTTATTCCAACCTCCCCCCTCATCTTCTTTCATTTCTTAGACTTTTTTTATCCTAGTGCATTTTTTTTTTTCCTTCTTAAAATAATGTTCAGGGAATTGAGAAACCAAAACAGCTCACATTACCACTGAGGCATCTCTAAATGGCAATTAAATAAGCCCTTTGAATAGTGACATTCACTCCAACAAGATGCCAAAACATTACAACAATCAGCAAGATAAACATGTGCATGCTCTTCATGCTGCTGTGGCATGGACCACCCTTCTTCCTCACCACAAGTCCGAGAAAAGACCAGAAGAGCTGAAATGTCCAAGATTTCCAATCTGTTAAGCCCATAAGAAGAAAAATTAATTGAAACCCTTGAAACTCATTTGGAGGAGGCAGAGAAGAGAAATCAAAACCTTTTTTTCCAGGGCCAAATTGACTAAGACTTTTCATTAGAAGATTACCTAAAGGCCAAGATTGTTCCAGGCACTGTACAAGCACAGCTGCAGTCAGCTCCTGAGCTTGTTACCTTAAAGCAAAATAAACATACTGATGAGACATAAACATGAATTTCTTGATGCTTCTTTAGTGAAGGGAAAGAAACAGGACACAAAATCTGGCTATCCTTTCCCTATCTGGCTTGGCCTTCCTCTACAATGACAGGATAGAAGCAAAGCAAGACATTTTACAGGTCTAATTATCCTCTGGATTGTCCTTGCTTCCACAGCAGGTGGTTTTGAGGGTCTTGAGTAAAATATCTTGGGTCTAGTTTCTGTCTTTTTCCTTCAAAGCAGAAATCTGCTTGTGCAGCTCACCTTCTTGGGGGACACTGTGAAATACTCTGCCTGGCAGAGACTTCTGTACAATTGACAAAAGCTAAACAATTCCATCCCTGATGCTCTTCCTCTTCTGCCCCTTCCTACTCTTAATCATTGTGCAATTCTAATGCCATTTAAGCACACATGAGGCTGTATGGTCTAGTTTCAGTGTTCCAATCTCAGCATTTTGCAAAACATTCCCTCCTCAACACATTGTAATTGGTTCACAGACATGATGGGATGTACATATGCAGCATGTAAACAAGGTGGAAGTGGTACTGACTGGTTTCTAGCCAGCAGGAAATAAATGCACATATCAACAAAGCTTAAAAAAAAAAACACCAAAAACAAACAAAACCAGCTTATTCACTAAGCATGTTACTCTTATCTTAGGGCAAGTCATTGTATTCAGGTTTCTACACATTAATTGCACATAAATTCTCTAATTAGAACCCAGCAAAATGATGATACTGGAATGACTGAACCAGGATTTCAAAGCCAGTTACCCAATTATGTCTCCTCCTAAAAATGAACAGTGATTCTTGTTCAGTAAAGCTATCCACAAAAGACATAATGGGCATTGATGGATTCTCAAAATATTTGAGGAATCCTAATCATTTTACCATTTTGCTTACCAAGTTACTGTATTTATACCAGAAACGCTGATGGCTACTGCTTCTACAGTTGGAAAATTTGTTGGTCATGTCCTTTGCTACAGGAGAAAAGAAATGCCTCTCTGCAGAGTACCAGAGCTGGAAATTACATATGCACCGAGTGTGAAGGGTCAGTGCACCTCCATGTTGACTCCAGCACTCTCCTACAATTCCAAATTTTGCTCCTATCAGCAGAAGCTGCTAAAAATTAGCAGTCAGAGTAGTGGCTCAACCAAATATTTTAAAATATTTTAACCCACAGCCGGTGACTTTTTCTAGGACTTCACTAGAGCTATAAAAATATCTAATGCAAAACTCTCAAAGGCTGAAATGCACAGAAATTTAAAATAACAATACAAAATGAACATTAGACTGGCAGTGACCTTGCTTGCCTTTAAAAGCAGATCCTTGGTCTGTCCTAAACGAAGAAAGGTCACTAGTAAAAGCAGCATACTCAGTTTGACTACAAAATTTTTGTAATGCCTCAACACACCTCTCCATTCCCTTTGCTATAAACACACAGAGGTCACACTTGGGGCTGCTTTCCATTTTGGAAGCAGCTCTAGCGTGGGAGAGGTTGCTGCAGGCAGACCACTGATGGCAAGTTCACTGTTAGAAATGGCAGTGAAATGACAGAAATCCCTTAAAAAAATTATACCCTTCTACTTCTAAAGAAGGCATAAACCCAAGAAATTATGGAAAATGATGCAGTATTATATTGATGTACTTTCCATTCCTCGCTTCTCTGCATTTTCAGAGGAGCAAGAAAGGCCACTAACGTTTCAAATGTAAAACTGATGTCCAGTTTTTAGAGACATGTGACTGAGCTGGCATAAGAATAGGATGGTGCTAATATGTGGTAATTTGAATAAACACAACTCAACCTCCACATGTTATTAAAACACCCTGTCTCTGCTTGCTCTCTCTCAACTTTCTTTAATTTGTGTGGTCACCTCAATAGCTTTAAAATCATGAGCTCAACTCCAAAGTTTACTTTCATTTCTAAGATCCAAAATTAATACCGTGGCTTACAGCTCTTGGAATATTTATTGCTTAGAACTTGAGCCACATGTGCAGCCCAGTATTTTTCCAGCAGAACAATACCATATCTGCTCAGTGTGCGTGTGAGGGCAGCATTACACCCTAAGTCAACTAAGCCAACAAAACCCATCATGTGGACACAGCTATGCCAACAGCAGCTTTGCCCAGCCTGTATCAATCAGGGAGGGAGCATAATTACACTGTCAGAAAAAAACCTGAGACATATATTATTTAGAGTAGATAACACTTGACTTAAATAGCCAATTTCAACACTGTTAACCTTTAAAGGAAATAAAAATTTCAATGCTCCAAGTGCTTAAGAAAGGAGAGAGGGAAAAGCATATCTTGGAATTTTTCCAAAGCACTTCTTTTTTTGACAGTAAGAGTTAGGAAGATGCTGTCCATCTCTCAGTACAAAGTACCTTAAACATGCAGTTACAGAAGTCAGCTTAGACACAAGGGACTCCCAAAGGAGTACCCAAATAAGGAGACAAGTACAGGATTTTTTTTACTATCTATATTTTTAATTTCAGATCCCAGATAACATGCAGTGATATCCTGGACAGCATCTTGTACATATGAAGCACTTTAGTAACTGGCAACTTTAGTAACAGCAGCAACAACAGCTTCTATTTTCAGTACTACCTCAAATACAAAGGCTTAAAATAACACATTCAGCTAAAAACAAAGGAAGTGTTAATACCTGGCACCCTCCTAAATGCTTTTTAGACATAAAATTTAGAGTACAGCAGTCCTCTTTTTCACTCTGGCAACTCTTGAGATAAAATGAAGACATAAAACAATTAATTCAGATTCTGGTCAAAGTACTTGATGGAAGAACTAAAAACTGAGCCTGGGCTTTCTCTTTTCCAGTTTTGTACCACTTTTGCTCAGAAGAAAAGCAAATGCAAATATCATAATGCAAATCTACTGGTATATTATAGATACAGAAGCACTACCACTGCCAGGAAATATGCATTCCAAAATGTCAGTCCACCTATGAACAGGAATAAAGTATTTATATTTAGAATAAAAAACCAAAAGCGTACAATGTACAGAGAATATTCTTTAGAATTAAACTATGAGTTTAATGTCATGCCTAATTCCATGCTTAACCCCGTTAAGGCTAGCAGATTGTTTCGGACAACGCTCAGAAATGTCAAAACATAGCAAGACTCACCTTCTCGTGATTTTCTATCAGGATTTCAACGACAATATTCTGAAACTTCAGGTCCATGATGGCTGCTACAGTTTCTTCCTGTGGCCTCATTAAGGTTGGTCCAAATACTACCCCTAGGTTTGCCACAGTCATTAGATTCCTCTTGGCATGCTTTGAAACACTTTTTGAAAAGAATTGAAGGAAAAAACAGGAAATGGGTAATGAAAATTTTCCATTACTGTTAGAAACTGCAGTCTACAAATGAAAACATATTTCCTTAACCTATCTTTTAGAAGTCTGCTTTGTGCAGGTTCTTCAAATAAAGTCTTACTAAATTCTGGAAAACTGAAAAGCCATTCTTCCACTGGCAACTTAAAAACAAAACCAATCTCTTACTGAACTTAAATATATAAAATGCACTTAGCCTTGGACCAGGGCAAGTGTGAAACCAACTTAAATTTGCTAACAGATCTCCACTATTCCCTCTGCCAGAATTTGCAAAAAGAAAGTATAATGTTCCCTTTCTCACTTCAATCAAACCCTCAGCTGCTGGCAGGACTGCTAAAGTAAATACTTCTATGGCTTCATTAACGTCTTAGATTTCTGCCTCTCCCGCCAAAATATGCACAGCATGAGTCAAATGTCTTGTCTGCTTTTGCACGTTTGGTTCTTGGGGTTGAGGATGACAGCATCAAAATGGGCTTCAGCTCCAGCCACATTTCACTAAAGCCCTTTGTAGTTAAAGAAAGGCAAAGACAAGAATTCTGACAAGGCAGGAAAGCAGGTCATAGCACTCACTTTGCTAAATGTTTCACCAAAATTTCCAGCATCTCTTTGTTCTTTTCTGGGAGTTTGTGGACCAAGAAGTGAACAGCATTGACTCGAGATTCAGGACTCCCACTTTCTATGGGATACAGAAATAAATAGCTCAAAAAAAATTTAAAGTAAGATCCACAGAAACACAAGCCTTCTCCCACCCCTGCATGGAAACATACTGCACACACTTCACTTGACCACTTATGCATCTCCAAACATAGCAACACGAAACATATGTGCTTGTCTTCACACGTAATATTGTTCCAGAATTATCAACTTATTTACTTGTTTTGAGAACTTATCTCCCAATCCACCTGCAAAAGGATGCCTTTGTTCATCTATTTTTAAAGACTGACAGATGCAGTTACTGTGTTGCTGCATTGGACTCATCTGCTTACAAATACACTGCAAGGTGAGCAGCAATGTTGCCACGTGCCACAGAGAGGAAATGTACTGCTTTCCACTTCAGCATCATTAACTGATTGTCCTCATGATTAGAGTTCAGTTTTGTTGGTACTGTGCACCTAATGATACTGCATTTATGCTGCCTTGCATTGGAAACTGCATGCAGATCCAAATGCTTAGAAAACCTAATGACCTCTGAAGATACAGAAGAATGAACATGCAAAAAAATCTACTGAGAATACTGTGACAAAGGTTCTGAATAACAATGACATCTCTAGTACAGTACAGAAATAAAGATAAGCCAAAAGTTTTTTGTCTGTTGCACGTTAAATTGAATAATTTTGGCCCCTAAAGATTTCACTGTACACAGATGAAAACAAGAATCTGTAAAAGATGAAAATAAACCATCTTCCTACTCCAAGTTGCATTAAATCACAAAATTATATCTCTGTAGTGGTTATAATGACAGGTATGGAAGTATTTCTATTGCCTATAATAATACTTACTACAAAGTAGTTGTAGAATGAAATTTTCACAGAATGAGAAAAATTTAGACTTTATTCTGAATGCAAAGGAAGTTTTGACATGAGGACCACTGATCAGGTCCCATTTTTCTCTAAGGCAGCTTTGTTAAGTGTATTTCCTATAAAATACCATTTCTTCAGATTTCTTCAGTGCATATTGCTTCAGCTTTTTTTCTTTACATATTGCTGTAGATTTTAGGGCTGTATTTCATTTTTTGCAGTGAACACCCCTGCACAGATTGCAAGAAAAAAGGCTACCAAAAAGCAAAATGTTTAATTTCTAGTGAGCTACTCAAAATTCTCATAGAAAAAAACAGGCATTTTTTAAAGTGAGAATATTTTATGTATATGTGAGATCACAAATTCTAGTTAAAGAATGGCTAAACAATTTAATACAAGATACGGTCAAAGCTCATATAGTTTCAATCTATACTGATATGTATAAAGAGAACAAAACTGAAGGAAAAGTTTTTAATTTTGGCTCGTCCTCCAATAGTTTCAGGGAAAAGGATACTCCATGCTATTTTCAGTGTTGGTTTTTTATAGCCAACATAGGAAACAACACTGACTACCTATTTTTGAGCATACTGTAACTCAGATCTGCAATGCTGATTAAATTTCCCTCCCTAGAATCAACTCCTTTACTGAGCTGTTATGAACACTGTACTGTCTAAAACATGTTACTTCAACCAAAACTTCTCTCTGAAAGAGACTATAAAATAAAGAAAAATAAAGTGAGAAACTGCTGGCAAAACTTCAGAAGTCAAGAAGTTATATAAACACTTTCCAATACAAACGTGAAGACTCACCATGTAGGTAAGGATGTTGAATTTTGTTTAAGCACTAGCCTGCTAGCATGTGCTTTGGCAATGAATTTCCTGAGCTAATTCTCATTTTGAATTAAGGACCAGAAGAAAATACATTCTGCAGTCCTGGAAAGTCATTATAGCAATCTGAAGATGATAAAGCAATTGTTTCAAAGTTTATTTTAATTTTGCTTTCCACAGTTTGCCAGAAAAGCTACAGGCTGGAAAGAAAATCAGCTAAATATCTGTTTGATACTTTGCCAAAATTTTTCTTACACAGTTTCCCTCTATCCTCTTCCAAAAAAATTCCGTGTACACTAGATACCATACAACTGAGTTACAAATGCTGTTGTGTCTTCTCCAAGTCTGTATTTGAACTGCCACAGTGTAATCTGGCCTGCACTTTCCTTTCTTCTAATACATGAGGAACATTCAAGCCAGCCTGCACACAAAGCTAGCAAGGCACTGAAAACAAGGGTCAGACAGCTGTGCTTTAAGGACTCAAATGAGGTCAAATTAGTGTACTTTCTTTCACTAAGTTTAATACTCTTTCTAAATGGAAGGCAAAAAAGAAATCACAGATTAAGTAGATGCTTATCATTATACAATTAAGATAATAAAAATAAATGTTTACACTGGCTATCCAAAAGTTTTTCCATAAAAGTAAAAGCTGTGCTAGGCAATCACAGTTTATGTGACACACACTAGAACTAAATACTGATTAAAACATATTCTTAAATCATTTATTATTCCTTGTTCCTGTATTTTTACTGGGATGAAGCATTTTTCTGAAATTGCATTTGTAGAGTGCTCCTGAGGTCACAACAGCACAACAACAAAAGATTTCTAGTTGAACTACAGTCATGTATTTACTGGCAGGAATGATGAATTCTCCATGCAACTCATATGTCATCAGTGGCTCTGGAAGGCTTCTGTAAAGCAAGGATGACATAGTAAGTTTAACTGTATTTTCTTCAAGCTGCATTTACTCTAAGCAGGAAACCTTCTTAACATTCAGTAGCATAATCCTTATACTGGAAGCAACCACTGTTACAAAAGCTCTTGAATTCAATGATTTCTAGAACAAAAGGAAAACTTGGTATTATCAGGAAAATAAGACTAAATGCATCCATTCACCTTCCATGAGCGAAGTGATGCCTCTATCATAAGACCCCGTTCCAGTTTCAACATCAATACCAATACATATATATTGTGCAACTCAGCCTTCATTAACACTATTTAAATGCTAAGAATGACAAGTCAATGCCTTACTGAAAAGACACTAAGGTCCTAACAACGACTCCCACCACCAGAGTTATAAATATTTATTATATCAACTATACTGATGCTCAGATAAAATTCTGGGAAATACTGTAGGGGAGAAATACCTCATCATGTACACACTTCCTTTTTTTTTAATACTTTTCTACAACTCTGTAAGAGTTGTATCCTTACAATGTTTCTGCAGCACTCATTGATAGTGGTTGTAATAATATTTTATTTTACAGAAATAGCAGATTAGAAGTACAGTGTTTGTGTTACACTACAAGAGATACGCAAAAGTGTGACATTTTATGTTCTTAGGCAATTTAGTAAAATAGCTTTATCAGGAATTGGCAAAGCCATTTGAAAACTGAACATATTTTAAATATTTAAAAATTTTAACACTCAAAATATTATTACTATTGCACACAGAACATCAGAGCAAGGGTCAGAAGGAAAAGAGGAAAATACTTAAAATTTCACAGCCTTCTTCCTTTTCATTCTACCACACAAACACAAAAAGGAAACCAATTTTAACAATCTTAGCTAACTTTAAGTAATCACACTCAGCAAGTTTAGCAACACTTCAGGTTTCTGAACCATCAGTAAAATGCTTCTGTGTCTAACACTAAAGTGTTGCTAAAGTATTTTGCTTTCCCCAAGACAAATAAAAACCATGATATTTGCAGAAAATAAGCTCCTGTTTTAAAATGTAGCAAAACTAACTACTGCAACTTAACACACTGCATAGGAGAACTAAAATAAGAATTAATAGTCTAAAAAACAAATAAACAAGAGGCAGCCTTACCGCAGATACTGCTTCATAGCACTAGTAATTGTCTTCACTTCCCAATCTACAGAGTTTTCCAGGTCAACTTCATTGCAGGTTTTTGAATCTAGAAAATAACCAGAAAGAGAAAAGGGACATGAAAAAAGGGAGTCCTAAATCAGTATGAGCTGCATGAACATGTCTTTCAACACTACATGTTTGCTCATACGAGCAGAGAATCAACATCCTTTTATTATTATTCGGTGACATGAAGAAGACCAAATAATCAAATCTGTTTATAAATTCCATTTTCATATTTTGTTTTTAAAACTATTTACTGATGATTTTTTTTTCTTTAATGAAGGATTAAAAATCACCCTCATGTAAGAAGATCTCTATAGCAATTGAAATTTTCACACCTCTAATTAAGCAGAGGGATGTTCTCAAACACAGAAAGATGTCCAAAAACAGTTAAGGGAAAAAAGACCCTCTAAGAAGAACTTATGTTTTACTCTTTTCTTTCTTATTAAAGTGATAAGTTCTTTCCATAGTTTTGCTTGTAAACTGTGTATGAGAACAGTCAAAGTGCAGTTTGACCTTCTGCATTGTGTGAAAACCTTTAAAAGGTGCTTCCAAAGTAGGAAAAGGAGTCTTTGCTGAATGTTTGCCTTATTTGATCAGTTTCATCCAGTGGTCAAGAAATACGTGTTTGCTTGACCATGCTTGACCAAGTGTCAGGTCCACAGAACTCCCACCTTCTCCCAGGTTAGTTGGTAGAGTCTCAGAACAAGACAGGCCAAACCAAAAGGCTTGTCTGATTGACCCATCAGGTTGAAGACTTTTTGACAGATCAAAAAAAACCACAGCACACTGGAATGTTTTGCAATCAAAAAAAAAAAAAAACCCTTTGGCCTCAAAACAGGAAGCCATAGCTAACTTGACACAAAAGAGCACAGTTATATGGCCAGCCTAGCCCAATGTGTTTGCTGACTTTCCCTGTTACTATTTACTGCTACGTGTTTCTGTCAGTCACTGTAGTGGCTGACACAGATTACGTGTGGACCTGTTCATACAATTCAGAATTCATTTGTTACTTGGCTTGTCAGACAAACGACAGACACATTTAAAAAATCAAATTAGGATCCCTGATTAAAGGTGCAGTCCTTTTACCGGGACTAAATAATTTTGTTCCAAAAGCTGTGCCAAGCAATTATTTCTGTAACTGAATATTCTCCCTCATTATATCAATTATTTAAATCTCATTTTAAAATACAGGTCAGATAACACTTTCTACCAAACTGTTACTAGCCAACCACCACCCAAAATACTCAGGACTGTCTCAGATATAAGCTTCTTTTTTTCCTCTTTTTAGCACGCTAGCTGTTTCCATGTTCAAATTCTCTTTTTCAAGAAGAAAATTTGTCTCCTGAATTAATCAAATAAAAACTGTCATCACATGAGAAGCTACAAAATCTATGGGGGTTTTGTTACTAAACTACTGTGTAATATCCAGTTTTTAAATAGCTGCTTCATAATCATCAACCTCCTTTACATTCAAAGTATGCACTCTGTTCATTGAAATTTGTTGATGAATTTTGGGAGGAAAACAACAGGCATCTGAATTCCAAAGCGAGCCTCTCAAAACAAAAAATAGAAGTTATTGTTGAAACATGTCATTATCTCTTGGAGAAAAAAAAAAAAAGAAAGAAATAGCCCTGCTACAAACCCCTGGTTTGGTTGTAGAAGCCATCAAGATTTAAAGACATTTTCTTCATTTTTGGTTTGGCATTTGCTTTACATTGCTCTGTCCCCTACCACCCAACTGACTTTGCTATTCCTGCTCCATTTTTACCCCCTACTTCAAACATCCCATTTCAGTGGTAACTGGAACTTCAACCAGATTTTAAGAAAAACTACTCTAGCTGTTTTCATGCTACTTGTCCATGTAACAGCCACTGTGCACTGAAGGGCAACTTTATGCCTGTAAAACTAATTGTGTATGTTTAAGGAACAGCTTTTGACTGGTGAGCTCTAAATTTTATCCAAATCCTTCTGACAATAAGGGAGGCAGAGTTTATAAAAACTGTCCAGTTCACCGAAGTATGTTAGGAAGAGACTCTCTCTGCTTTCATATGCAATATGCCCACTGTAGATGTGCATGTATACTGTTATCCACTGTATATAAAAATAAAAAGGAATTCCACGTCATTGTTTTGAAACCTACTAGTTTTGGGAAAGCAGAAGCACCTGAAAGCTTCCTGCTACATGTAACATCTGGTATTTTTCACCCCAGATAACATCAGACCTGAACTCATCAGCAGAAACTGCAAGTCCTCAGCAGTCCCTTCCCACAGGCAATGGTCCATCTGAAAGCTGATCTATGCAGTGGCTTGTACAAAATCTGTGTAACAGCGCGTAGGAAATGAGCCACATCAGATCTATAACACAGATCATCGATGAAACAGGAACTGGGCCCTGATGCACTTCCAGAACTGAGACTCCTGACGGCTGGCAACTCTCACTGCAGTGCCTGCAACACATTTCCATAATATTGGAAGTTCTAGCTTTCTATCCCTGTTTACAGTATCTGGTTAATTTAACATTTTCCCTTAAAAGGTAGGGAGTGTTTTCCACATCAGATGCCTCCCCTTAAATTTAAGCAAGATGATTGCTGCAAAATAGCACAATACCAGTAACAGGTAACTTCATGGCCTAAGTTAATTGAAAAATTAACTTTTTTTTTTTTTTTAAGTAGAATCATATATTTGATTGCTCAGCCTGATTTTGCAGAGACTTAGCTCCACTAGATTTTTGCATTACAGATAAAAATCTGTGCATTCATAGTACTAGAAAATCATATCTTGATCTTCTCATACTCTCTTGACTCTCAGTCTACTTTCCAAAAAAAAAAAAAAAAAAATTACATTCCAAAAAAAAAAAAAAAAAATTACATCCCTGGTTACCATTCAGAAGACTTTTCTCACATCAGGCCTTTCCAACTGTGAACCTCATGGTCAGTGATAGGTAGTTTAAAATACTTTGAAATCTTATCAAACATTTTAAAATACAGAAAGTTAATATGAGTTTTTTATGATTCTGAAAAATCTTTCATATAAAAGGGTATCTAAGAGTATTCCCAGAGACAAAGGATTAAAGATTAATCAGTCATTTTAAATTCTCTGTACCACTGTATTTCACAAAGGAACCCTCTTTGTTCTCCTCTAAGGACAGATAGATAAAGAGCAGAGCTAGGATCACTTTCAACAACTCATCAGAAATAAGCACCTGCTCTCACCCTAACTTTTTCCTGTTCAGTATTTTGCCTCATCTTGATACCACTGTATTCTTCCTACATCAAATAAATATATGAAACTTGGGAATGACAAAAAAATTTCCTGATTTTAAAAAGTAACTAAAAGCAGATGCTGGAATCCCCAGTAAACTCTTCCAGCTGCTACTGAACCACTGGCAACCTGAATCTATTTAATTTGGATACCAGTGATGGCAGCAAGGAAAATCTGCCTGCCAGACCTGTACCCCCAAGATAAGCCAGCAAGAACGAAACTGAAAAGCATCTTGTGATATCAAATGAATTTAATCAAGGCTCTCTGAGTGACAGCACGTCATTCTTCCCATGGTCAATGGCTAAAGATGATAATTGCTTACTGAGGCTAACCCAAACACAGATAAACAACTACGAAAATCTGTTACAGATCAGTCATTTTTATTAATCCCAGTTCATATTTCCAAGAAGAGCCTTTTTTCAATAATACTTTAAAGGTTTACTAATGGAGTACTTCAGGGTGCTGTTAATATTGATTAAAGTAAGACATCATAAATTAATATTTAGCAAGGTCATTATGACAGATTGATATGACATGTAGGTCCTCAAGTCTCAAGATGTCTTATCATTTCTGAGGAGACAGGCTGTTTGAAAAAATAAAGGAAGGAAAAGAAAAAGTCTTACAGGTGGCACTGAACTGACAGCAGCACATAATATAAAAGCGCTTTGTCATTCACATAATGTCTGGGGTAATGAAATGAATTCACTTTCTGGCTTCCTTCAGTTTGCAGTGCCAAAGAACACTGTGTTATCAGCACAGATGGAGCATGCATGGTTCTGGAGAAGAGCCTGGTGCAAACTGCAAACAAGCTTCTTTGCATACCAATGAATCCCTGAGAATCAGACCTTTGCTGTCAAGTGACAGGTTTGGAAGCTCTATAAAAATGAACTAATCCCAGTGGTCTTGTCTGACTGCATGTACTGTCAGAGCTCAGGACAAGAAATGGGGGAACACGGCACATTTTGCAGTCTTGGCTACTATTTTGGTGAGAGATATCAGGCAGATGAGGGATTTCATCCAGGTGCCAATATTCCTCTCCTTTTCCCTCCCCCAGGGAGAGCAGAGTGGCAAGAGAATTCCAGTCACTGGAAATAAAGATGCATCAAAATTTCCAGAAAGAAAAAGGAGAAAAAAGTTTACAAGAATTATTTTAGCTAACTGGGTATAAAAAAGCCCAAGATGTTTAAGTTTACAAAACCAAACCCTTTCTCCATCTGTCTCCTGCCTCAATACACAGTTATTATTAATACATATATCATATCCCTTCTCTTAAACCAAATAGCTCTTTAACAATAGGCTTAAACTCTTTTTGCACAGTGATTAACTAAAGACACATGGGTGTGTATACTTGTACATTCTAGACACGGGAGAAGGAAGGTGGAAACTTCAAACAATGAAGCAACCAGCTTCAAACTTTCCAGACTTTGGTATTTTGAATTCTCTGATCACATCCTTCAACTTAGGCTGCTTTAATTCCACTTCCATCAACCTTGCACAAAGCACATTCTTTGCTCCTACATGTCTCATAGCAGTTCTTAATTTATTCACACCAACTAATCCAGGTCTTCCTAAAGCAGGGAAATTTACAATGACATGGTGATTATTTGATGAACTAAAGCAAACTACTGGCAAGTGCTTTAAAAACTAAATATTGACAGTAAAATGACATGAAATAAAATATTGAAAAAAATATTTGTAAAATAGAGGCATACCCATCAACAAACTCAGAAGTCTCTGGACCTTTGAACTCACCCCCACAACTCTGTACAATCCTTGGTCATTTATACCTATTATGTTAAAAAAAAAAAAATGAGATCAATCACAGTCAAATTTAGCATTAAAATTTTTACCCCAGGCAACAATTTTTGTTTAAAACAGAGAGACTATATAGTATCAACAGTCTCAAGAACAACATTACAAATGAAGTATTACAAGAATCCTTTTGTTACTCTGTTTTTAAGGTAAGGTTATGTTATATTTTGATAAAGACTTCATGTACCTCAATACCCCTTCTGAAACTGAGAGAAACAAACAGGGACAAAGCTTTGCTTGAAAATAAATAAATTAAATCACTGTCTAATTTCAAAATTTTTAAACTGAATTTTGGGTACATCCTAATAATTTGGCTGTGTACAGCCACATTCTAATAATGCAAGAACTGGACGAACAAATGCTAAATTGAGATTTCTTCAATAACTTTAACATTTCCTTTTCCCCTTCCCAGTATGTGGTGACTAAAACACTTTGGATGAAGAAAAACTTAAGCTTATTCCCAGTCCTCAAAACCAGTATGTTTTCAAGTTTATAAATGTTTTCCATTTAAGATACAAGGCTTCATTCCAACCCACTGTGGTCCATATAGGAGTTACATCCAGAGGCACCACAAAAAGTTACTGAACAGCTTTGCTTGGGATGAACAGAGAAGCCATAACCAGCACAGTATTTTCAGACCCCCATTCCCATTCTGTATGGACACTGGACCACTTTCCAGGCATTTCTCTGTGCCCTTCCATCATCTCACATACATTACTTCTCTACCCCTTTTCTTCTCCTGCTTTTGCTTTCCATTACATTACCCAGTTTTATCCACAGGGAAGTAAAATTGTGAATATAAATTGAAGAAAAAGGGGAGGGAGAGAAGGGCAAAAGGGGAGAGAGAGAAGGGGCAGGGAAGAAAAAGGGCAAAATAAGGTAGGCTTCATCTGCTGCATTGTTTCAGAGCCCAGAGAGTGGGAGGTAAAATATTACAATACACAGATGTTTGAGAGGCCTCATAATAAGCAGCCATCTACAAACACTATCTACCTTCATAATCACACTGGCCTGAAGACTAGAAATGCCACAAAATATCTGTGCTTCTACTCCAAGGAAATCTTTTCAACTAACAGATTATGTGGTATCCTTATTCAAAATATCCTTCAACAAAGGAAGAATTGTGGAGAATTCCCAGCTTCAATACCAAGCTGTTCCAACACAGAGAAAGAAAATTAAAACCAGTCATATGAGAAAAAAGTTTCTTCCCAAATAAATATTAGATGAAGTATGTAAAAATCATTGGCCTTTTAATGAATTACTGTCAGACAGAGCCATAATACACAGCAATAATTCTCAATATAGTAGAGAGAACTTGGCATTTTCTACCTCCTCCTCCTCCTGCCTAGCCTTGCTGCACCCTTTCCCTCTTCCCTGATGCCTTCCTCTTCTTCAAACAGTCTGCAGCGTCCTCGGCCACCCCAGATTCTTGAGCCAGCTGAACTCCTCCCTGCCAGCACTGCTCCTTCCTCTGTCCCAGCAGGGAGCTGCCAGGCTACAGCTGCAGCTGCTCCTTCCCCTGCTTGCTCCACCTGGGCCAAACTGGCATTTTCCTCCCCAGGATGCAGGCACCACTGGAATGGTGCTGAGTCTTAAGCTAGATGCCAGGTTCAGAGCTGGCTCAAACCAACAGACTAAGCCAAATCTCCTTTATTTTATCTGTGCTCATCAAAACACACAGCTCCAGAGTATGCTTGCAGTACAGCTACGCACAAAAGAACAAACTTAAAAAAAAACCAAAACAACAAACCAAAAGAAAAAAAACCAAAAAATAAACAGCTATGGAGCCACAACACTGTTCTTCTCAAAATATGAAATTATCAACACAACCAACTAAGTTTTTTAAATGATCCTTAGAACAAGTATGCTATGCACCACTTGGAGACACTAAAAAAAGACCTCAACAACATAGTCCTTGGTACACTCCAAACAAGAATGCACTACAAATCTGTCCCAAGAGCAGCAAATACTTTTTGCTTCAAAATTCTCAGACGTGTCCAGGAAAATTCTGGTACCAAACTAACACCGAGCTTCGCCAAAATGCATCACACTTTTTTTATACAATGTCTTCTACTACTTTTAGTAGCACAGAACAAGCCTTCTGCATCATATGCAAGATGCTAAAAAGCTGAAGAAGTACTGTGACACTCAGCTTTTGCGCATCTAAGAGGTTGATATGTGACTTCCTGTGCTTCTAACATTAAAATTGGGGGGAACCAACTGTACTGACCCCAAACATACATTTACAGGCTTAGAAATAATCAAAGTCAAAACAAAACCTACTGCTCAGTATTGAAACAGACATGATAACGTAGAAGTCTCTGAAAAATGGCAGAATTGAAACTATGACAATCCTCCAGCAATAATCATGAGTCTGTGATAGAGATTATCAGATAATTGATCAGTTTCAAATTCATCAACCTGAAAAAAGCACAGCTAATTGCTTGCAGACATCAAGGAGTGCAAAGAGGCATTAATATTTCAACATAGCTTTCGATGATACCTCTAACTATACTTTCAAATGAGGCTTTATTTAAAATATACAAACCTGGCTTGAAACAGTCCTATTTCTGATTCAATCTGCCCATTTCAGATCTTTAGCACATCCAACACTGATAATTCTTGGCATATACAGAACACAATTGACAGGATGACTCATTGCAAGGAATAGCTCGCCACTGCCTGAAATGCTGAAGGGTTCCGACGCTGTGTCTGCCGGCTCAACCACGATTGGCAACCTGGAGGGGTACAGCCCTGCAGCACAACTTCCTTCATATTTACATTATCTCAAGATAATGTACATTATATCAAGGCTGCTTGATACCAGAATTTGGCACAGGTACACAGTTTATGAAGCATGCTTAGAAATATAAGGTATTGAAAGCAAGATAGTCATTTATACCATTGTAAGCAAGGTACGTAGTAGGCAAGTTTACTCTGCGACTGGCATTGCACATGGGGCTGACACGGACATGCAATATAGCTGCAAATACAACTTTTTATACCAAAATCCATGGCACAGAGACAGCCATACAAGCAACACTCTAAATTCAAGGTAATGACAGAGGGGGTTTTGTCACTAGCAAAGGTTTTCTACTTCCTCCTCACAGTGTACTTTCTGCCTGAGGAGCAGCCGGCCTGGACACGCAGCTCAATGCTGCCATCTCTCTCTGCAGCTCAGATTGGCAGCTCCCGTAGTTCTAAGCTCAAGATAAACACTGCTCTGGCAAACTTTACACATCAGAAGGTACAACCAACTACTTGCACACAAAAGCATGCACAGAGCCTTTACTAGTGGAGCAAGCAGCTCTTTGATGTTTCTATAAACATCTACCCTGTTCTATTATTCTCAGTAGAGAATAATAAATGAAATACTCCAAAGAGAATCACAAAATGCTCTCTCCAAGACAAAACACAGGTGCACATCCAACCAGCACAGTGCTCAGTATGTGAGAGATGGGATGCATATCCAGATGCCTCAGCATTTCCTACCAGGCAAAGCACAGCAAATCTCTTGTAAGACAATGGCTGAATCAGAAGCTCACATGCATTTTAACCAAGACTGATTTTTGTGCTTCTACTCATTCAGAGCAAATAATTCCCTTCTTGGCTTTATAGAAGGGAACATAACTGAGAAAAAAAAATATCCAGCCATTGACAAGTTTATGTTCAATATCTCTGTTATGCTCTTCTCTCTCTGAATACCAGACTACTTCTGCTGTGACATGACAAGACTATTCTCAGTTTCCACCCACACTAGACTGTCCTCTCTTTCCACCCACGCCAAACTCACACCCATTATGATTAAAAGAGATAAAAACATGGCACACAAGCACCATCTCTGAAGAAGCATCTGTCCTGTTTTCTACTGCTGAATATAACTTGCTTTTGATGTGTTATCATTAAAGTAATATAATCAAGTAAAAACTGTTTTCAAGAAAAAGGACAGGTAGAAAATTGTGCAGCCTGAGAGATGGATTTTCTTCATCATACAACTATTTGTCCAAACTCTTTTGAGACAAACAACTGAATGCTCTCCTGGCCCTCTGTTTTTTTAGCTCAGCAGAAAGTCCTTAAGAGGCTTTTTGCTTTGGGAGTTGATTACTTTTTTTTTTTTTTTTTAAATACAGTTGTTGTTAAGAATCATTAAACAGAAAATCAACGACTGCTTGAAATGTAGTGGACGAATCCAGTGGATTGAAACTGAACTAAGTTGACTGTTGAGCTCCTGGAAGGTAGTATCTCACCAAAATATACTCTTGGTACCCCAGAGTAAGAAACATTAATTGAAAACTGGTTTATTTTCTTTCTTGAGTACTCTCCAAAACAAAAGTAATAGACACAAGTCTTTTTCATTGGTAGTGATTACCACGAAGAACTCTATTGACTGCACAACATACAAAGACTGTGTACAAGGGGCAGCAAAGCTGCAAAGCCTCCATAGACTTGGGGAACTTTAATTCTTTCACAAGTATGTTTCAGGGCAGATCCCACTATGGGGAGACCTGCTGCTAACCCATGAAAGCTCATCATTTGTCTTGAACAAGAGAGTTGCACAAATACTTTGCACCTTCTTACATGCCCCTAAATCAAGGCATAAAGGACAGAGTGAACCTAAACCTTCACTGACTTTAACCTATGCACCCACAGCCCTGAAGGAAAGGAAAAAAGAGGCAACAAAAAACATTTTTCCAAATAGTCATTTCATGATGAAAGCATTTGCATTTTTTCTATAGTTCTGTTCCTGTTTCATTTTTCTTGTAGGGTATCAGAAAAAGTAAAAAATAACCAACCCACTACTTGAAGAAAACTATTTCAACACCTTTATAAATAACAAACCGAAATATAATATACTCCACACTGCCTATAGTA
Organism: Cettia cetti; assembly: GCA_013401135.1. Classification (NCBI taxonomy): domain Eukaryota; kingdom Metazoa; phylum Chordata; class Aves; order Passeriformes; family Sylviidae; genus Cettia; species Cettia cetti. Next base: position 60,140 of record VZUI01040932.1, read on the forward strand.
AAGAGAATTCAGGACATATTGTAAGGTAGCCTGTAACTGTACTATAGACCAAAACTAGCCTTTCATTACATGAACACATGCCACCCATTTTATTAAATCTGCCTCATTCACTGTAAAGACAAGATCCAGACTACATTAAGACAGGGTCTTGCAGTGAAGACAACTCATCTGTAGGACTCCAGCTTTATCTGCAATGTTTTCAGCTCAAATATTCAGATTGTAAATGCCAGTAACTGAAATTTTAAAGTGATGAGAGAGGCAAATTTAGCTGGAAAATATTCAGAGGAACAGAATGAACAAAAACAACTCCAGATAGAATATGGCCTAATCTGGAATAACATCTTTAATGCATCAGACAGGACTGATACAAAAAGGTCTAAGAGAAAAAGGCATTCAGATACTTCTTGCTGTTTAAATGCAAAATTCTAAGTATCACAAAGGCTGCCTGTGTTCCTAATAATATTGTATTCTAAGTGTATACATGGAAGACATTTTTTCAGTAAGATGCTGCACTGACAGCAAGCATGAACCTGCTCTTCTGTTCATCCTACATAAGCTGGACTGTGATACACAAAGATTTAAGTATTTTGCCCTGTGCAATGCCAGACCTCTAAAAAAAGATACAATTCCTGAAAAATTCTAAGCGCCCCCTTTGGGAGTAGGAAGGAAAGTCAATTTAGGAGAAAACCAAAATGCACACAGAGAAATTACAACACCCCTTTTAACAAACCAAGAAATATACTGTGACCTTACTGACTTTCATGCCTTCACCTCCTTTTTTAAAAACCACAGCCAAACAAGGTGATTCTCCACACAATGCCATATACAATGCAGTGAGCCTCAGAGTGGCTGCTCACCACACACTTCAGCAGAGCCTCTCCAAAATCAATCCCAAATACAGAATACTGTCTGCACAATGACCTCTCCTTCATCTCCAGTTCTGGAAGTACAACAATGAGTAACAATAAATCCTGACAGCATCTTTGTCCCTGGGGTGATACTAACTCCACAAAAAGTACTTCAACACTTTTTGTTAATCACCTGCCCGCTCAGCTCCTGTTCTTCTGCCTGAAGAGACCGAACAAATGAAACACTGAAATAAATTACTCTGTTCCAACAGCAAAGCAAAAATGCAGGCACTGCCCACAAAACACACGTTTCTCTTAGCTATTGTGCACAGAAAGCGGTTTCTTTTGTCAAGAGAGGTGCCATTCCCCACTTGTGAGCACTTCCGGCAAACACATTACTTAAAAGAAAGCCATGCACAAAAGGATGGGATTGGACAGACTCCCGTCTTGGTCGGTGTAACTAGTAAAATGTCTTCTATGGTAAAGTCTTTTCCAGAGACCTACAGGAGACTTTACCACGCAAGCCTTCTTCACAGAACAGACCAGCTGCTTCACCCTCTTCTCAAACAAGCTGGCTTGATCATTACCTCGTGTTTCAACAGCACTGATGCACTTTTTGATGATGGTGAACCCTATCTTATCCAACTGTGCACCTATAAAAAAGTAAAAACGGTTGAACAGTTTTAAAGCAGCATTGCAATTATGTCATTCACTGAAAATAAGGTTGGACTTAATCATAAAGCTAGTACTTTTGAGGCAAAACTAAATTTTCTGAAATTGGTAGAATACATCACTTTTTATAGAGAAATTCAGCTTTTCTCCTTCACAAGCCAGCCTAGCCAAAGTAAAGGCTTGTTCTGGTGATAGTGGCTTCAGTGAATCTGTTCACAGCAGCATCCTTTGAAGAATGGGATCTCTGATTAGTTACACATGTTGGCAGATGCAAGATGGAATTTAACAGTACTTACTGCAACATCGACAACATCTGAGAGAGTTCACCAAATGGGACAAGGAAGTACTTATGATGAAAAAACATAATTATCAACAGCAGGGCTTTTACTGAGTCCTACCCTCAGCCAAAGAAATTCCCACACTAAAGATACAGGACACATGTATATCATTTCACAGCAGTTAATGATCTGACTACATGAAAGCAGATGCATGAACAGGACAACAGCTGAGCTCCAGCGTTCCTTTGTTGTTCCTATCTTACTCTTTTTTTTCACATCAAAACTTCATTCAAATGCTTATGTTGCAAAATTGCCCTTCCCCCAAACATCTGGCCTTCTTGCTCCTGGGGACCTGGTCTTGCACCATGAAAAGACAAATCTGAGGAAAAAATTCTATTAATAACACCAGGATACAGCTTTAATCAGCAATTTAAAGATTTTTTTAAAAAGCAAGAAAAATTGCCTCATAATCAAAGAAGGATACCTCTCTTCACTCTTATACTTTGCCAACAGAAGCAAGCTAATGCTGTCTAAAGAACGTCATCTCTTCTACTTCCATATTTTGGTTTACATTTCAAATGCACAAATTTGGCTTTTTACCATCTTGACATTCAGCTGCAACTTCTTTTAAAATAATACCTACACATTTTAACAGAAATGCACACACAATCTGGATTAAGAAATTGTGATGCATTTACATTGATTCATCCTTGAATCAATTTCAGGCACGAAGTAAACTGGGAAAAACAATCAGAATGTTTCTGCAGCTGATGTCCAGTCCTACAGTTCTTATATATGTACTGAGTCAGTGTGAAAACCCATTAATTACAAAATCCACATGTAATATTCAAAACTAAGATTTAAAAATAAAATAATTAAGCTGGATCCAGAGGAAAAAAAAAAAAAACAACAAAAATTTATCTTTGCCTTTCTCAATTGTAAAATATTAACAAAATCACCCTTAATGCTAATTCAAATACTTACTTCCCTCTCGTTTTGCATTCGCTCTATTCAAGTTGATGAGCAGCTAACACAAAAAGAGTAAAAAAAGACAAATTATTTTAAAGACTTCCATGAAACCAAAAAATAAGATACTCTCAATCTTAATGCTCAGTAGGCACAAATACAGTTGTTTACAGCCTGAGCAGCTCTAACAGCAGGACCAGAGGTCTGTGCCCCCTTAGAACAATGGCTACAGCCACTGAAATTAATGGGGATTTATGTGCTCCATGTTCCTCGGCAGGTTCAATTCCCACAGTTTCAAGGTCATTCAAATTATTAAGGAAGTGATGATTCCTGGTACTTATGTCTGGCTTTCCCAGAAGTTGCAAACTTATTGGGGAGTCCAGCTCAGCTGATATGCTATGGTAATAACCATCTCTGCAAATGAAATCAGATTAGTGTAACAATGAGGTCAATCAAACCTACAACTACTGAGGCAGACACCTGACTCTATCATTGTCTAAAAACCCCATTATTTCTGGCTGACAAGACCAATATATTTATCACTGTAAGAATAAATACTGTGTTTCAATTCAACATTTCAGACCTGTTTCCTGATGCAAGGCAGAAATTAAGCAAATTCATGTACAATCTCAGTCCCATTGACAGGAACTTTTTTGATCTGGTTTTAAAAAATAAAATAATACTACAATGTAACACACTCATGGTAAGTTTTGCCACTGGAATGCAGCATGCATAAGACTAAGTGAACACGCATATACTAGACATTTTCTACAACACCAATATTATTATTGGGATGAGAAACCATTTATAAAAATCGATGCTGTCATTACAATGAGAAATTCTCAAATCAGCATTGGCAGTTATCTACACTGAGCTTTACCAAGTTACTCCTCTCTCATGAGTTTTCTTTCACTTTTATCCTTTATTCATTGAATCTATCATTTTGCAAGCTACATAATCCCAGTTTATTAAAATATAAATGGGATCAGAAAGCAGAGGGTGAGAGAATTCCCCCTTATACTATAAAAGAATATTTTAAAAAATAGGCTTACAGCTTCTTTTCCATCCAAGGCTTCCATCCACAGCTTCCTGTCTTCCTCAGAAAATGCCTGCATGGTCACAGGAACTCCAGGCCTGAAAATATACCAACAACATAAAGTAACTGCATTCATCAGCAACTAAAAAATGCTTGTCAAATTCTATTTCCAACTACAAGCAAAAGCCCATTGTCCTAAAAGTCAGGGTTCATTTTCTCTTGCTTAATAACTGAACACTGCTGATCTCAAAAAAAAAAAAAGAGGTATAAAAGTGATACATGCAGCAAAAATTAGGGAGAACAGGGAGGAAAAAGGAAAGTGAATGTAATCTACAAACTACTTATTTGAAATAGCTCATTGATGATCACCTGCTGATTCCAACACTTCCTGGAGTTACCGAATTTTGTGAATTGTAAATAAACTTGGACTTGCATTGTTGTTAGATAAAAAAGGCATTTATTAAGTCAATATATAATCTTCATCTTTAAAGCAGCAACAATGATCATAGCTTGCAAGTAAATATCTTATGAAAACACATCTTATTTCCATTTAAAAAACCAAACCATTTAGTTCTTTTCACTAAATTACAACTGTCAAGGGATCAGAGTATCAACCTAGAAGCAATACATCCAACTCAGTGTATGCTGCATGAAATATCATTTATTTGTCATCAAAATACAGCAAAAGGAAACAAAACCTTCTCTCATTGTTGTGTATTGGAAAAAAATAAAATCTAGGTATTATTTCAGAAGCATAATGTTCTTTATCAATAAAATAACTTTTTCCTATCCTAGAAGACCTCCGCTCTTTTCCTTAAGATTTAAATTTCTCCACATTTACCACTAGTTCTTCCAGTAAACCTAGGAAACCTAGCAAAACTAGTCCATTTACCACTAGTTATCTTCAAGTAAACACGATGGAATACTAGAAACAGAAAAAGTACCACTTCCCAGAGATTTAACCAGAATCTTAGCACCCTCAGAGTGATGAAAATCAGAATTTAAAGAAAAAAACAACCATCTCAGCTTTCCTTCTGAAAGAAAAAGATGCAAATTTTCAGCTAGTTCCAAGTTATACTTAAGTCACATATGAGGCTGAACGTTTGCTACTCAAAAGTTGCCCCCAAAATTTTATGACCTTGCCTCCTTCCAAAGCACAGTATCAAAGAAAATCCCATGCCCAGCTGTCCATCCCCGTGTTATTTTTTAACTTGGACAGCCTGAGAGATAAGTGTGCCCTGAACTGATACCAAGGAAACAAGCTAATGGCCTGCAGCACAGAACTAATCTCCATGGGAACATTTCAGTACTCTCACACATATATTATTAAAAGAAAAATGTCTGATATCAAGGTCACAGTACATCAAATTGTGTCCATTGTATCAAGACAGAAAGACAAACTAGATTTCCCCCCCTTCCACCAGAGAAGAGAATGAAAAAATGTTTTGCAGGATCAAGGAAACTGTGCTCTCCATCCATCTCTGCATCAATTCCAGATACCCCACTGTGCAGATGTCACACAGAGGGGGACAGACTGACATTTCTCACACTACTTTTTAGCCATTTTATCAGACTCAGTCTGAAACCTGTTACCCTGACAGTCAATACACCGGCCCAAGAGGAGCTGGTGCCTGGAGTGTAAATCTTTACTCCCTTTCGTACTGTTGGGACAGTGTTAGAATAGCTAAACCAAATCCTCCTTAACTCAAAAACACCAGTTCAAACCATGCTGTAGAGTGATGACAAACATCACCTGAGCTGTAAATTACCATCTTGTCATCTGCCACATGGGCCAGAAGTTTTGTGATGCAATGGGAGTTTCTCATCCCTTGACCCATTGCTTGTAGGAATGAACATGCCTCAGGCCAGTCTGACTGGTCACACAAGCTCAGCATAAACTCTGATTAAAGTTTGAGCACATAATCACAGACATATCTGCAGACAATTAGAAATCACAGGACAGGGGGGTCTGACAACATTGGCCTGCTGATTTTGAAGTGAAAAACACTTAAGAATCTGATGCGAAAAAACCCCAAAAGCCTATAAAACTTGAAGACCTACTATATTATACATTGGCATGTAATTAACTGGTATAAGTAAGGAGCAAACATGTAGATTAAAAGTAGGTCAGAGGGGATAGATGGAAAAACTTAACAGAAATCCACTAATTTATACCTAGTATTTAATTACAGACGTGATCATTTTCTGCATTGAAAGAATGCACAGCTATATTTATTTGGAGTACCTTATTAAGTTGGATACCCTCACCTTCACAAATGAAGGAAAACTAAAAATCTGTTGAAATACAGTATTTATCAAATTTTGAGATTCTTCAGAGAAAAAGATTAGCAAGTCTTTAGAAATAGATCAATGGTGGTGCTTCAAAAAGACAGTGGCAACAATGTTCAAGGCACAAAAAGCTTCAAAATCCCAATAACTTTATTTCAATCTGAAAATCCAGCATATCCCCTCAGCAACCTATCATTTTGGAATGCAGGATTGTGATACAATGTGATTCTGCCTATAAAAATTTTTACTGCAACCAGTCTTTCACTATAGCTGTATGTACTTAATGCAGGCCATGTTTCTTCACTATGATAACAACCCTTAATAGCTCCTGTAACTATCTGTGCTTTTCTTTAATGTGAGCTCAGGCCATGTCTACATTTCAGCTTAGTTCGTCTCTGCTTCTGCTATATACAGCTGAGGCAAAACCCAGTGAGCCATGGCAGTGCTTGCCTGCTCCTCCAGTGACCATTCCCATTGGAACTCTGAGAATTGAAGAAACCAGAAGAAAACACAACAGTAATCTTGCAGTAGTTTTAAATCCTACTTGAAAAGAGCTCTTCCTAGTGTGATTCACAAGCTTACCTGTCTGAAGCTTCCAGGTCAAAACAGAATCGTCTGTCTATTGTATCTGTGTTTCTTTTGGTACAGTATGTAAGGACAAAGAGTTCTGCATCACCCTGTGAAAAGAAAGTTTTTATAAGCTCCAGTAAGCCAGCTGTACAAGACAAGTAAGGCAAAGTTATATTAAATGGCAAACGCTATACTGAAAACTGACACTCGCAAAAGAATTTGTCCATGTTTGCAGCTCGCTTTTCCAGACAATAACATAAATTCTATGGTCATTTCTGGGACGTAAATCTAAAAATATTGAGTCCATTTTAGCTGGTACTTTACAGAATTGCTCAGTACCACAGTAAGTTAAACTAACAAAAATATTTTGCACTGGTTACAATATAAACATACAAAGAGACTTTTCCCATTTTATGTCAGCCACAGTGATTTCCATAGTGGAGGCTACACTAAATAGAACAAAAGAAATGTTCTTTACTATCTGTAACGTGGTCTTACAGAACCAACTCTTCCTTTCTTTGAGACCAACACCAGGATCTTATTTTATGCAGGAATCACAAACTCATCTGTGAATGCTGCCTGAGTTGTACCAGATTAAATCAGGATTAACTGCACATTTTCATTATTTCTTGTCTTATTCAGCACCTCCAGACATAGAAGGCTGTCACTGAAGGAGTAACTGCAGGGGTTTCCAAATGGAAGGTGTTTTAATACTGCAGAAATGGCTTCATAGGTGTTTTAGAATGCTGAATGCTCAAGCACACATACTATACAAAAATGATTTATTACAATTACAGTAAATTAGGATTAAAAAATTGTAAAAGTACTGAAGTGATTAAGGAAACCTAATACCACTAATTTTCAGTACATCAGGTTTTTCAAAGCTTTTGAAAGATTCTTCCAAATTCAATATATTTGTAAATACACTGAGTCTTCAAAATTATGAAAGCCATCTCCCCTCTGCTGAAACTAATAGGATATAGTAACTTGAAAGAATCCCAACAACATGCGTTTCTAACCAAATTTGAGGACAGGGCAAGGTGCCGCACTTACAGCATATTGACTGAAGCCATAGTTTCCAGATTAACATATCCTTTTTTCTTGCAAGAGAATGCATTTTTTCCCTATTAATACACTCATTTAATGTGTCATCTTTCAAAGTAATGAGTGCCATCAATTCCCAACTATTTCAGTAGAATAAAAGCCACTTAAAGATAAACAAAGTCTTAGGTCTTGAATATTTCAGATGTTTTTAAAGATATCTGAAATTACATTCAGTTATCCATAAAATTATACTCCTATGAAAACCCACTTTTCTAGTCCACTTGTAGTATTTAAATCTCCAAAAGAAAACTTTTAATAAAAAACATTTAATAAAGAAATTTCCAGGTCTGTTATATTTTCCTGATTTGTACTTTAGAAAGTTAAAGGCCTCATGGATAAACAGGATTCTAAATGGTGAAACATTGCATGTTATCTGTGCCAGATCCTCTGGTCTTCTAAATGGAAGCACCTGAAAAGTCTAGAGAATTCTTATCTATTCATCCACCCACTACTTTAGGTTAATGTCCTTCAATGGCAGACTGAACTGAATGAGAAAAGATGAAAAAGGGGCAAGGAGGGGGAAAGTACTTGACACGTCTTATCCGACACACTCTCTGATCTTAATACAGGACAAGTGTAAAATATGTAAATATACATACAACTTTCCCTCCTGATCTGTGTTCAAATGGGATCATGGAGAACTTCTTTGTCTCTTTCCTGTACATGCAATAGTGCTTCACCCAACTGGAACCAAAGGGAGCAGGCCCTACATAACACAAAAAACAATAATTAGTATGTACTTTTTCCAGTTTCTGCATTCTCTTCTCCTGCTTTTTATGATGATACTCAAGAGCCCTACTTAATTCTTAATAATGCAGTATTTAAAGCAAAGATTCAAATTAAGAATAGTATACAACATCATACAAATGTTAACCACTGCTTATTATTCTAAAAACCGATGTTTTTAGCATGCTGTACTACTTCACTCTTATGCTTAATGACAAATGGAAAGAATTATTAATGTATCTTTCTCTCGCCACTACAGACAAAATAATTTTTCTCTATAAAGTAAATACCCCTTGAGACTTTATTCAGCAGAACACTAGATTTACAGCTGGTATATTGAAGCTAAATAACCAAAAATTACCACACCCCTGTTACAAGTTCTAAACAATCTCTTGATAAAGGTGGGATCACAACTTTGACACCAGAACTCTCTCCTATTAATCAGTGCATACCCTGTACAGAATACATTTACTTTAGAGCACAGCTTACTGCAAATAAGATTGCTGAGGTTTGCATCATAATGCTAACTGTTCAAACCTGGATTCTGACCTTTTGTATCACCTTACTTCTATTACTTTACTTTTCCTACAGAATAGGTCTGCAAGTGAATCTTCTCACTTTATAAGGGCAAAAATATGATTTATGCAAAATGTTGAAAAATAAATAATAAATTACAATAAAATTGTCATTCCTGGAGCAACAAGAGTTCTGCATCTCATTTGGCTTTTTTACTAGTGTGAGAAAGATTATAATTGTTTGAAGTGTTGACAGGATATGATTTATGCGACATGCACCTTCACAGCAAGAATTTTAACACCAGCTACCTAACATATAGCCTGCTTTATTTGACCCTATCATCACAATTAGGTAATGAAAGTGTATCAATGAATCAAAGAAATGACACTCAATTTCATCATCTTCAACAAGCCAAATTTTTAGAGGCTAATTTGACAACTCATGTTGCTGGCTGACAACAAATGTTTGACAGTTCTAGGGGAGGTCATTAGTAAGGAAGTAAAAATAAGATGAAATCCATTATTTGGTCAAACAAAACTTCCCTGAATTCAGTCACTTTTACTAAAAACTGTCACATTTTCAGCTCCATATTCATTTTACAACCCACAGTAACAATGCTGTTGAAAACTTTGAAAATATACTTAGATGACTCTTTCATCAACTGTAAATTCTTTGCATCTTCATGTTACCTATAGAGATAAGACTTGCCTGTATGCCCAATATAGGCACTGTGGAATACAAAATAGACCTTACTTTTTTCCTGTACATAGAGGTAGCCTTCCATCGTGAAGTGATTTGCTCTTTTATGTTCCTGAGGATTTCTTCTGATCTTGTTCATGAGCTCCTCTACCTCTGACCTTGTTCCTTCAAAACGATTTCGTGTCTAAGAGGAACAACAAAAATCCTTTGGTAATGAGAGTGAAAGAAAGACTTACTCTTCCTGGCTGATAGGACTCAGCTACTGGGTTTGCACAGCAAGGTTTTGGTGGTGGGGATGACAGAGGAGGCCTCTGTGAGAAGATGATAGAAGCTTCCTCTGTGTCACATGGAGCCAGTGCCAGACAGTTCTAAGACAGACCAGCTATTGGCCAAGGCTGAGCCCATCAGCAACCACAGTAGAGCCTCTAGGACAATGTACTTAGGAGGGAAAACTCACACACTGCCAAATGCAGCCAGAGACTGGAGCGAAAACACGTGAGAGGAACAGCTCTGCAGACCCTCAAGGTCAGTGCAGAAGGAGGGGCAGGAGATGCTCCAGGTGCCAGAGCTGAGATTCCCCTGAAGTCCCTGTGGACATTGGATAAGCCTGTAGAGAACTGTGTCAAGTGGGAGAAACCCCATGCTGGAGCAGGGGAAGAGTGTCAGGAGTCTTCCCCCAGAGGAGGAGGTAGCACTAGAGGCATCATGTGAAGAACTGACCACAACACTCTCTTCTGCACCACTGAAGGAAGAAGGGAGGGCTGATGGAAAGATGTGTCTAAGATTTGGGTTTTATTTCTCATTACCCTATCCTAATCTGGTAAGAAATTAAACTGCAATCTCCCAGTCAAGTCTGTTTTGCCTCTAATTGGTCTGTAATTGGTCTCCCTGTCCTGTTTATGACCCACAAACTCTCCAGCTGAGGAGGGCAGTGATAGAGCAGCTTTAGTGAGCCTCTGGCAATCCAGGCAGGGCCAACCCATTGCAAATAACTATAAGAGGAGACAACAACCCAGGCCATTTTAGGACAGTCAGTGCACAATTTCCATATATGTGTTTATTCTCAAAGTTTACCGATATTCCTCAAAAATCAATCTGGGGTTTAGGTATCAGCTGCTGTGACTGTGGAAAGCACAGTAAGACTGCCAGAGTAGGTTTCTAAAACAACGCACTGACCTGTTCAGAGAGAAGTGAAATACTGAGTGCAGAATGAATTTGAATATTGAAATTTTCTTAGAAAAATACTACTACATATATTGGCTTAGGTCGTGAGACTCCTACTTGTTGTCATGAAGTAGAGGATTTTCTGTGGTAATTGAGGAAAAAAGTGTCAGGAAGGTCATCAACAATGTATACAGATTGAGACTATATATGTGCGAAATGTTTTGACTCCACAAAAGCAGAAACATGCAAAAACAACCCAAAAAAACCTTGGAAGTCCAGTTGATTGTTATTCCTGAATGTCACTTAATCCAAAGTCTGCAAGCAGCCGGAACAGAAATATTTCTCAGAATATTAGCAAGAACAATCAGAAAGTAACCATGCCACCTACGAAATATTAGATGACAGGGCTACACAAAACAGAGTAGCTCATACCTGACATAAGAAACACTCTGGTTTGGCCTGAAAAACACTGGTAATTGGTCAATGAACCAATAAAACCAAAACAATCATGGTACTATCTGGTTTTCTCTACATATGCACCTGCCCAAGCTGCAAACAGTGAAAAACACTTTAAAATCCAAGCTGGTAAATGTGTTTTGAGGAAAGCAAATAGTTACAGAGGCATGCTTATGTGTCTTTTCGCTTTCTGAGAGCACCTTTATTTTTCTGAAAATGTGGCCTCACCTATTTTATCTTTTCCCCAGGACAAGCATACAAGACAGGACTACTTTTGGAAGAATCAGCTTTCTAGAGCTTGGGCTACAAGGCTGGGGTGGGTCTTTTTCTTTCTTTCATTCGAGGGGAGGAGATGGGCAGTGAGAGGAAGGCAGGATTTGTGGTAAGGTGGGGAGAGGAAATCCGTAGGATAATTCTCTCAGCAAACATAACCTGAATGAAAGGAAAGCCAACGACTACAGCTCTACTGGCAACTCTTAAATCACTCTCCATATCCAGCTAGGCTGTCTGTACTGGATCTTGTACCCTTCAATTTCTAACACATCAATCCAGTGTTCTGCCAGCTGCTCAGCTGTACCACAGGGAAACCCCTGTTCATTTTTCCTTTGGGATGTCTTGTTGATCTTCAGCACACAGGAGAATGTTTCATGTCCTCTTACAATTTTTAAAATGCTTCCTTCTATTCTCCTTTTACCTCAGATAGTTGTTGAGCCTTCTTCTGCCTTCGCTCTACAGCCTCTATCTATTCATAAAACTTGAGCTGCAAAGCTCAAGCTCTTTAGAATTTGGTGGGCACACTGTGATATCATTCAGTCAATTGAAAATGCAGCTGCTGAGATTAGCTTACTTTCTTACTGCTCATCACTTCTTCAGATCACTCCACTGGCTCTTTTTCATCTATATTCTGAAACACAGCTCTTCAAAACTATCAGAGTTTCTCTCTCACATTTAATCTGGCATCAGTTCCCCCCTGGGCTGCTCCTCACTCTGTTAAGCACACACAAAAAGCAAGTATGGCCTGACATTTCCCCCACAAGAACTGATTTCTACCACCAAAGTATGCTTAAGAAGTTACTACTAATCAGTTCCCCTTCTCAAACCAAACAACAGCTTAAAAGGAAACTTGACACTTGGATATACAGGAAGAAAATTAAAGGAATGGTATCGTGACACACCAATCACGTCACTGTGCATTACAACAACCGTAATCCGTCCTTCCGCCTCCCTGCTAGTTAAGCCATTTCTAAAAACAGACTGTCCCCTCCAAGAAGTAGTTTCTGTGTCTTAATTCCAGATGCCCTTAGAGGTCAACAAAAAAAAAAAATGCACCATCAGGAACTGATTGTTTGCATTAAGGTGTGTGGTTTGCTTTCCTACCATGAGGCCCCTGGCACACCCAAGCTCCTCTGAGCAACCTTCATAAATCTCAAGGAAGCCAACAGACCATCTGACTAGTGACTCTGTCAGTCCCTCTGCTTCAGCCTTCACCTTGTTTCCTGCTCTCCCAGTCCAGATCACACTGGAAGATTTGGGATGAGGGCACACTAAACTAGTATGGCCCTGTTTGCCTGTCCTTTGAAGACATCATTTTGTCAAATATGCAATAGGTGCCAACATCAAGTCTCCTTAGACAGTTCTGCACCCCAAACCAACCGAGAGGTTCTTGTCTGAAAGGGCAGCTGCAACACAAACAGAAACTCCACACTGCTGTAAGTGGCTGTTTTTCTTCCCTTTTCTTAGTTATGGATAATGTAATTCTATAGGGAAATTACCTCAGACATGACCACTACATACTCCATTTCAATGCACACCCAAAACACTGAAATCTTTGTATTTCATTACGCATAATCTGAATTCTCCAGTGTTGTATGCATTTTTAACAGATTTCATTAATTTTTAAATAATCCTAGCATTAGTTCTGTCTCAAAAAAAAAAAAAAAAGAAAGGAGTGGAGGCCTTTTACTTCATGCTTGTTTTCTACAGTACTATTGGAAATTACAAAGAACTCATTGGAATTAGCAATGATTTGTTCAGTGATGTAGTTGGCTATCCAGGAGATGGCATCATATTCCCAAAATTCACAGGCAATGCACTCACACGGAACTAAGTGTTAGCAATACAAATACTGCACATGCATCAACTTCAGCGAGTGATTTTACTCACAAAAGTAGACTTGACTTACATTTTGTATATTTATCTGCAGGGCCATTTTGTAATGATTGAAGTCTTTAGCAAGTTCATATCCCTGGTGATAGAAAGTGAACAAACCCTGAAAAAACGATAACACCTGAAATAGAAATAAAAGACTTGTTAGAACAAAAAGCCTCATTTTCTTCAATACAATTGCTGCACATAGGCTTTGTTGGAATGATGGATTATAAAATGATTATTTAAAAATAAATTTCCACTAATGTCTACATGAGTAATATTTAAATGCACATGATGATCTATGTATGCAGACATTTTGGATGGTCCTGTCTGGAATTTCACAACTGATCTCCACTTTCCATTTGACCATAGGGAAGGTACATCCCATGCTCCCAAAATTTCCTATGTAATGTTTTCCTACAACTGCTCTGATACCAATGATGTCTGGAACACTTATTTGTGCATGAGGAGGTAATGATCATTATGTCTTTTAGTCATCATTTCCCTGGTCATTCCTCTCTCTGCTAATGACCACGTGGAGATGACTCTCACAGCAGTCATCTGGTTTGCTGGAAGAAGGAAGCTTTCCCCACTGCTGCTTTTTGTGCACAGATCTGACCTTCTGTCAGAACCAGCAAGTGACCCACTTAGCATATGCTGACTTCAGCATTTCAATTTAAAAGTACAAACAAGTTGTACTACACTGGAAGCAGCATGAGGTGTAGTCCTGTCTAACTCTCCTGTTAGTTCAGGGTGCTGGAACAAAGCAAGTGAGACATAAAAGAACAACTCTCTCAAGAGAACAAGTCAAAGAATGTATTTAATAAAAGTATGAAGTCGTATAGCAAACAAACCATTTTCAAAAAATGCAAATACCCCAAACTTTAAGTATTATTAAGGGAAAAGGAAATAAGAATTTGGTACAAAATAATTTCAGCTTTTTAGTCTAGTGTAAACTTCAAGTACAAATTAGGCAACAAAGTTCAGCCTCATCCAGAAGGAGCTTTCAGAAATGAGAAAGGGGCATGTTGCAAGAACCTAATTTGAAGATTCATTTCTCTAGTCTGGCTCTGAGGAAACTCCAAATGGTCTGAAACACAATAATCAAATGCAAAGCCACTTAGGCTTAGAAAAATATTAAAAAATAGTTTTTTAAAGGAAAAAGCCAACATACTTACACCAAAAAAACCCCACACAACCATTCTTTTCACAGTATTTTGCCATTCTTTAAAAAACGCTAATATAATTGCAGTAATTTATTCCCCCTTAATTTAAGCAAAATTTTTTACAGGAATTATCTATATTAAAATAGACAGTTCTTACTAACTGTATAATGATCAGCTATCTTGATTAGGGTCACTTGAAATTTTTTTTTCATTATTTCATTAAAGCAATTGCATGAGAATAAAAGGACAGACTTGGCCCAAACGCACAGACTTCAGAGCATGAGAGAATGGAAGTCGCTCTTACAATCTGTTTTCCCTTTATTCTCAGTATTACATTTACTGTTCTCTTGTTGTTTGATAAATTTGTATTTAAAATACCAAACTAATATATTTCAGAAAATATTAGATGAAGTTCTTCTCATAGATTTAAGAAAATCTTGGCAGTGCATGCATGATTTTCAGCAAAATACTATTAAATACCTTGCTTTCTGCACAAATTCAATTGCAAGTGAAATTAAACATAGCAGGCTACCCAGTAATGGGCTTCTTATCCAGAACCCTCCTAATTGATTTATATCTGCAATTCTTTACTAGCAGGCCTCTAAGCCCAACCTTCATAATTAAAATTAGATTCCTTGCATTAGTCAGCAATAGCATTTCACTGGTTAGAAAACCCAAGGCAAGAATCCTGACAGCAACATCTTCTTGAGTCCTCTGCTCTATCTCACAATGTGAATTGAGGTTTTTGCAGTATAACAAAAGGTTTCACACATTTTCTGAAAATCAACATCAGTGGGTCCAAGTCAGCTCTTCTTACTGAGGTAAGATTTGAGACTCCTGGTTAAGCTTATCTGCACTAGGAATCTGTGCAGATGTAACAAGTTGGTTGAAATTCTGTTAAGTCATGCAATTGGTCCTGTTCTCCAGAAAGCAGAGCTTGGCTTTTGTCCAAATGCATTCCTTCTCCAACCCTTATGAAAGGTAGAGTAGGTTGAATTCACCGATACTTACAGGCTCCACACACTCAAACTTCTTCCGCTCCTGTATCTCCTGCAACTTGCACACGTACTCAAGGGACAGCTCGTAGAAGTGTTTCCTGTTCTGCTCCACTTGGTTATCTGCCTGCACACAGAGCACACCTCATGAAGTTTCACAGACATTTTGCAGACAGCTGCAGGATAACACACACACTTAAATGGCAAACGGATAATTTTCACCGTATTTGAGGGATTTGTTACAACATAGATCATTCATTTACTTTTAAACAGCAGCAGCAATTCCCTTTCACTAGGTTGTTTTGAATCATGAGGTTAGATTTTTTAGAAAAACTCCAGCAACACCTCTTCAAGTTTCTTTTCTAGGGAATCCAGCTTTTATCAGCACTGCAAAGGTACCTGCCCAAACAGAGAGTGGGAGCTAAGAGTATTTTCCATTAGAAAAGGGGGAAATGGTCTCTCCAATCAAATTAAGGAAGAAAATGTTATTTTTGAAAACTACAGTGCTAGTGCTCTGCGTTTTACCTTATAACCTAAATAACTGTTGTAAATAGCCAGAATGCTGTAGTACCCATCCCACACCAGTGCTCACTCTGACTGGCAAGAAATGCAATAGAAAAAGAGTTCACTTATTGGTACAACACTTCACAAGTTTCCCCAGAGAATCAAGTATCTAAAAATGCAGCCTTTCTACCTGCAGCTGATAATTAGCAGAGCTTTGCAGAAATGCCAACACCATATTGCTGCTGAATAATGACATTTCGGTTATATAAATATAAATATATATTTATATAAATTTTATTTATATTATTTTATATATGCATATATATGCATATATATATTATTTATATATGCATATAAATATTTCACTTTCTAGTGTCTACATATTATTCCATGAAGCTGTTAAAGGTACACATAAAATCTGTTTAAATGAATCTTAAAATTTGGTAGTAGAAACTGCTATTAAAACACATTAAAGAAAAGGGTACCCTAAGTAACTAACACTTAGTCTTTGCCCACAAATATAATACAAAATGTTTCTACAATGAATTACCAAAGGAAGTAAAGAAAGGATTAGGTGAAAGGACAAGACTTACTATCAGACTATCTCTTAAATACTGACACTACATCCTTCAGGCAGAACAGTGACTGCTGTGCTTTAAGAGGATAAGCCAAATTAGCTTTAAGACAGTTTTGCCTTAAGACGTGCTTGGCTTTACTGCTCTGCTCCGGAGAACTCTCAGCACTTAAAGGGGCATAGCCACAAATGCCATTAAATAAATAAAGCCCTGGTAAGTATTTTAGTAAGCAAATGTGCTTCAACAAGCCATGCCACTTTGATGCAACCCATAAACTGTGGAATTGTTTGAGTTGTCAGCCTATAAACAGGAATTGTTTGAATTGTCAGCTAAGCTTTTGATGATATATACATGGAAGGGTACCACAACACCCTAGAAAGAGACTCTGAAGTGGATCTTCAAGGACATCTGGCTCACCACACAATCCAGAATATATTATCACATCTCATTGTTTTTTGAGGCATGAGCCTCCCCATGCACCCAGCAAGCTGCATTGCAGTTTGTGTACTGCAGAAGAGAGAAATATGACACACACTGTGCCTCAGTGAAATTACAGGAACATCCTGCCACCAGGCGAGTCAAAAGTTGTGTTCATGTTAAGACACACTTCACAATATTCTTGTCAAATTTATCCCTGCACTATTTACTCCAGTCAGGAACTGACACTACCAGACACGAATAAAAATAAATTATATACATTATAATGCAACTATATACACCTGTTCTCTAAGCTTGTGCAAGAAATTGTTTCCTGTGTCCTCTGACAACATGCTTTAAGGGCTTTTTTTCTTTAAATTGCTTATACATTTATACTTCAAAATTAAATGCACAAATATGAGAGCCTGACTGAAGAATTTCAGAACTTTTCCTCATGAAACTTTGAAGGACATTTAAAACAAATGTGTTTGCTCATTCAAGATTTCACACATGCTCTAAAGCTTCAGATTATATTTGATACAGCTTCAAAATGCCTGTTACAGGCATAATGCATTTTTCCATTGAGGTTAGGTCTCATTTCAGATTTGATATTGAGAACTATATTTCATCAAGTGATCATAATCAGCCCTTTATCATTTTCTCTGCATCAAGTTCTTTGGCAGCTGATCAATTTGACAAAAGTACAGGTCCTGACACATAAGCCATGCCTAGTAACTTCACTGGGACAACTCAACTCCCCAAAAGACACTTGTTTACACATTTGAGGGTCTGTGTTGCAAATGCAGCAGGATGAAATGACATCTTAGTGAAATTAAAGAGTAGAGAAGTTCCTGGGAAACTCTGCCAGAAATATTAACCATTTTAATGAAAAATGGCATAGAATATTTGGGATGTGGTAGAGGGCAGGGACAGGAGTTATCTCTGAGGAAACATTAAGGTTTTTTATAGTCTAAGCATTAATAATCCTGACATGATTACATTTATCTGGGAAAAAAAGTCCTTCTGGCTACAGCAAGTCTCTACAAGATTTCCCAGTCTTCTCACATACTATTTGCTGTTGCTCCAGAAATGAAAACTATTACAAATAAGTTAATGATGATAATAAACCCAGAGAGACAGAAGGAATGCTGGGCAAAACATATCTATCAGTTATAACTTGTCAACAAACTTTTCTTATAGCACTACTCTAAAAAATCCCAAAACAAATCTTCAAAACGTGAGAAAAGGAAAAGGCACAAACCCACTTTATTTGGGAATAAAAGTCTTGCTCTCCTCTGCATAAAGTGTTACCACAGGACATTCAGTCAATACTCCCAATGCAATGCAATTTACATGAGTGGTAAAGCCTTGTAAGAAATGCAGAGTTTTTCACAGTATGTTTGCACTCCACTATTCCCTCCATCACACACAAAAAAATGACATGATGCTCAGTGCTTCATTCACACAAAACCCTTGATTCAGAAAACGGTAAGAAAAGTTCAGCAAACACTGCTTTTCTCACCAACCTTTCCGGATGAGGATTGTTTTATCACTAAGAATGCTGTTTCTGCATCTGCATATCTACCTATTCTGAAGCCTTCAGCCTGCATAAAAAAAGAGGCAACAATACCTCTTGTAACTGTAGCTCTTTCTTCTTAGCTGATAAATTCAGATGTTTTTCTAACAAACTGTAGTTCTTCTCTGTCTCTTTATCAAACTTCTTCTTTTCCTCCTAGACATAGAAACAAAGTAGCAACCACGTAAATATAAAAGTGTACTATTTTTCTTATTTTAAAATTCTAGTTTATCAGGAACAAAGAGAAAAAAATATCATAGCTCCAGTAAGCAGACAAAAATATGCTTCATCTCATTTTAAAAATTAATTTGAAGGCTAAGTTGAAATGAAATCCCATCACATCATTATGGTGTAGCTTATCACAGAGATGCTTACATCTTCTAAGTTATAAAAGCAAAAAACCTGACCTCTTCTTGTTTTACTGCATTTTTCATTACTTACAAGGGCATCGTCCACAGCACCTTGTTTTTGAATAAAAGGCATTACATGGAAATACCAGTTTCACTGAAAAAATAACTTTCTAAAATTGACAAGGGAAAAGTTCCAACAGCTCAAAAACCAAAGCAAATACAACTCTATATTCCATAGGATTTCTTCATTTTAAAGCTATACAACAACCTCAGTGCTGAATTCCTATTTCTACCAGAGTTTTATTGTGTCCATGACAAAAACCCAATAAGAATAAGAAATATCCATAAAACTTAGTATCATAGTATCAAGAGAGAAACTCTCACAGACAGGTATTAATATCATTTACATAATGCAAATTTCTCTGACCACCAAAAGTAATGTATTGGAAGAGGGACAAGTTATTACATTTTTTAGGAAATAGGAGTTTCTGAATCTAATTTAGTAGAAGATACTGTGAAAAGAATTGATTCCTCAGTTCTAGTGTATTAAGGTAAAAATCTGTATTATGAATTCAACCAACTAGTTTTGAAGCTATTTTTAGTATATCTGATTGCAGTTGAAAATAACCTCAAATAAGTAAAATCAAGTATTTAAGTACATATCCAAAAACTGGCAGATTTACTCACCAGAACCACTAGGTCAAAAATATTTTTCCTCATCTGTAGATCTGAAATCTCATTTAAATGTATTTTAACCAAATCCCTGGTTAAACTCTACAGACATAATTGCTCTTTTTGTCTTCTCTTAAACTTTCATTTTAAATAGTACTATATATATTATATTATAGGAGACACAAAGTTTTGTTATCTGAACCATTAGATTCTAAAGATGGTATTACATTAAAGAGGCTGTTTAGGATTGCTTCCCAGCAAGGTCTTCTACCAGATTTTTTTTCCCCCACTCTGAAACTCAGAATTTCCTTTAAAAAAGGAGTCTTTAAAAAATATTTGTTATCAACTGAGAAACATGAAGATATGCATAGACTATGAGGGTGATTAGAGATAACATATTAGCAATATGGGCAATTAGGAACAAAGACTGTAGGGAAAGAGGTCAATCTCTGTGTTTATATTAGCAAAATTTCCATTGATGTGGTGAACATTTGGGTAGCCCCAGGAGAAAAAAAAAAAAAAAAAAAGAAAAACTAGTTATCTTAACTTCTTAACAGGCAAAGACAGAAACTTTACACACATAGCTCAGGTTTAGTACAGCAACACCTTTCACTATGGGGTAATTCAGTAAGTGTCTCAGTTTCCAGCTCTATGAAGCTAAACTTTCCTCCTCCTCTTTTTCTTCTTAAGCTTAACTCAGAGCATTTCATCAGCAAAGGGATGTAAGACGCAGAAAAAATCTGAGGCAGCAGATTCAACTTTTATTTTGCAACAGTAGAGCATAAATCTTTCCTAAAGCAAATACTACACAATGTTGCAGATATATTTCACCACTAGATGCCATAGCTTGGTTTTCAGAGCTAAGCAGAATTATATTTTCAGTGTCAGTGTTTTGATTATATTGAATAAATATTCCAAGAGCTAAATATTCTTAGAGGGTTTTTATTTAAATATTATACAATTATGTAAGCCTTCTATTTAAAGGTCATTGAGAATTCTGTCAAAAAAAAAAAAAGGTTAAGATCAGAAATAAGAGCTACAGATTCACATAAACAGTATGCAGGGACATAAGGAAAGAAACACCCATCCAAAAAGAAAGGGAGATGTAGGCTATGTGAATGTTTTAGAAGCATCAGGGAGAGAATTCTGACTAGGAAAAGAGTGAAGATGTGAGATAACTTAGAGCAGTAGGATTTCTCATCCCAAACCCAGCAATATTCTTTAATAGCAAAAATACTGCTGAAATAATGCATTCATTACATAACTGCTTCTCTGACAATCAGTTACATTCAGAACAAATTTTCTCTTTCCTTGGAAGACTAACTGTATTACAGACCAAGTTTTTATTGTGTGCTGGTTGGGTCACCTAATATATTTCGCTCAAGTCCATAAAATTACACAAAGCTCATTGTGCCATTGAACTGAAAGGATTTATGATCAACAGAGCATTTTCAGTTCATGAACACTGAAATCATATGCAGAACATGTTTATCATTCCTGCCAAAGACAAAATATAGAGTGCTCTCATAAGTGAAACACTCTTAGCTACTAAATATCACTGGTGATGAAGTCATGAACTTGTAAAATAAACCATATGCAGTTATTTCGAAAATGTATTGAGTTTTACAACAGAAAACTGTAAAAAATCGTGATTTCTTTATTTTCTACTTTTTTTAATAAGCACTTAAATTTTTCATTGCAAGAAGGAAGGTAGGCAGATAAAAATGTCTCCTTGTTACTTTTATCCAAGTCTAGTCTGTACTTAATATACGAAGTTTACCTTGGTTTTTTTAAAATATTCACAACTTAGTGAAAATCTTAAAAAAATGATCAAACACTTATCAAAAATACTTTCAATGAGATCTTGTCCTTAGCCTCTTCCTCCCTAATATTCTCATGCATTCAGAACCAATGAGTTATTGATTCAAAACAAAAAATTAAATAAAGGCAATTCTCACTTGCCGGTGGCAAAAATGCAGTTAAAAGTATATGGATGAGCGAGCTCCTTTAGGCAGTTAATATTTTTTAGCCTTTGATTGTGCAACTGCAGGCAAATACAAAGCCCAACAGGGTTACCCATTAGGAAGGGGGGGCAGGCTGTTAGCAGAATTCTTCCTATTCCAGACAGAGGAGATAAAAAAAAGGTGGGGAGAAAGAAGGGAAGGGACACATTCTTCTCTTCTTGAAACATTCCATTTGTTTCTGAGCAAGTTCTCAAAGTAGAAACAAAACAAGTGTGAACACGTGAAATATAAACAATGATATGTTTCTGCCAATTACATGTCATTATTACAATGCAATCCAAGAAGAGAAATTAAATAAGTTTATAAAGGCAAGGCGGGACAAACCTTTACAGCTCCTAGCTGTTCTTTCCTAAATCTTTCCAAAGGTTTGATCAGGGTTTCAGTAACACTGAGTGCCTAAAGAAAAAAAAAAAAACCATGGGTTAGGTTTCTGTAGTCAGACTGATGAGTCACTTCAGCATCAGCAATAAAAAGAAAAAGAAAAAAAAAAAAGCAAGCAAGCTCTGGGGTAAAATAATAGAAGCATGCAAGTTAGAACTTCCAACTAAAAAAAAAAAAATCACCTCTCTGAGCTCATTCAAGCTTACAAAATTTCTTAATTCAATTCACTATCAGGAAAATTAAATTAAAACAAATGCAAAAATTTCAGAATTTTTCAGGTTGCACCCAAAATTGCAACTGCTTCATTTGTGCCAGTCTTGCAGATCAGGTCAATAACTGCAGATCAGGCCTCAATAACTGAACACCAGAATGAGACAGAGGACAAATGAGTTTCATTAGAGGATGCAAAAACTTCTGCAAAAAAGTAGCACTACAGACAACGTGGAATAGACCAGCGAGTGGCATACAATAATCTTTTAAGACAGTTAAAGCCATTAAGCATTCATATAAATCTCCAAATATTTACACACTTAAGTACATTAATAAGACCTTAAGCTAAATTATAAAATCAAAGAGGTGCAAAGTCAATAAACAAGAGGCTGAGGTTACTGGGTGAGCAGCCACCAGTGCACTTGTGATATCAAGCCTCATGGCCATAGAAAAAAGAAAAAAGGAGGACACAATATCCCATCATAAGACAGAAAACGGTAGCTTATTCCATCTGCACAGCTAATCTACATGAAATTTTCCTGGTGATGAAATAGGGATCCATTTGGTGCAAACAAGACTTCAAATTTTAAAAATATTGAAATTTCAGGAAAAGCTGATACTTTTTGAACACAACAGCAGCATGGAAAAGATGGCAAGAGCATTGCAGGCATGGGGGAGCATGTGGGATCCTTTTGGTCTGTCCTAAGGCAGACCCACAGAATAAATCATGCCCAGGACTGGGCTTAACACAGCCACTAGGCTGGAACACCAAGAGCTCAGGCAGAGCTTCCTGGAATCCCCCTGACATACAACAGAAGCCTTTCTCTCTTTCCTCCTCTTTCCCCTCCCTTTATAGTGAAAATCTTCAGATAAAACATCACATGCTTAAACTGGCCTTCTGGAACACTTCTGAGAAATTCTTATCATAAAACACACATGGGATGTACTGGAGATCTGGCACAACACCAATCTGAAGAGCACTGTCTGCTCCCACCCATCCCTGGAGCCATAAGGGATTACTGTTGGAGTCATCCTGCCAATTCACTGTAACCACAGCAACCCACATTTCTGAAGGGCCAGCACAGCACACTAACCTGCAGCTAACTGGAAACCCAAAGAGCTGGCAAGTCTGGGCCAAACTGGGTGCTGCACAGTCATCCATGTAACAGCTACATCCTAACTTCAGAGCACGTTTTCTCAGCACAAAAATTCCTACTGCATCCATTTCCTGATTTTGTCAAACACATTTTAAAGCACCCTTCAGTGCACCCTTAGTAGGAGCAATAGGAAAAGCAAGAACTCAAGTCAGACTGGAGATCATGGAAACCACACAATCAGTCCTCCTACACTGGAAAACTTGAAATTGTTCCTCTGTTCTAAGAAAGTGAAGGAGAAAGCTCCTCGGAGGAAAACTCAAGAGAGGATGGCACAAGCCTCCACAAGGTAGAGCACCACAGTTGCTGGAATCATTCCAAAGCATTTAAAGGTAACAACTGAGCACTCACATGGTTAGAGGGTTAAAAATAATTAACAAATGACAAGTTGCTTATTAGTTGTTTGAACTTTTACACAAAAAAAGTGTAAGGTTAACACGCATTGAATGTATGCTGAACACAAAGTCCAAGTCAAAACCACAGCACCTTGATGTAACAACAGAAAAAAATTTTAAAAAAAGGAAAATATATGCATAAAAGGCTGTGCTTCATAAAACAGCAGAGCTGGCTGTAAATCACTTGTTCTGCTACTCCTGTGCAACATTTAACCATGAGAACCACTACAGGAATGTGTTTGAAGCACAAAATAATCTTTAAATCAAAATGGGATGTTCTCTTCAGCAACTGCCAACAAGCAGATTCCACTGCTGCCAGTGGGATGATATGTCAGTAATTCTTTCATTAAAAGAAAAACAAGCTTCTCCTTCTTCCAAAAAAAGACATTTCTCATCTTGCACAACTTAAACTTTTGTTAACAGATGCATCCCCAGGTGCCTGCCATAAAGGTACTTATGATTTGTCACCCAACTGCTTTCTGTGCCTGGGTTAAATGACAGGACTCTTGATCATTTCAGAGTGGAGTGAGATTTTGCAGATCTTTGGTCATTCTCATGGAGCTTCATACCAGGCCATATATTAAAATACAAGACTAGTAAATTCAACAGTGAATTCCAGAGATGTTCTTCTGACTGACAAAGTTCATAATTAAAATACATCCGATACAAGATTAATAAATAAAAGCATTCTGCTGTTTTCCCGTATGTAGAATCCAGTGCTTGTCATGAAAAATTACAAAAAAGATGCATAATTTATTTTAAAACACCCCATTATTTACACTGCTATTCATTCTTCAGTTATTTGTAACTTGAAAACTTAAAACAACTCTTTTTTTAAAACTCTAGGTAACAAATTAGCAAATAGTAAATAAGCGAAATACCTGAATGTATTTGTAATTATCACTAGTACCTTCCTTTAGCACTAAAATCATGTTAAAATGTAAAATTTCCAGCAAAAGTTAAACTAGTCATTTAAGTTCATTAAGATGAATCTAGGTGTTCCTTCCTTCTTCAACTTCTGTCTTCAATCTGACATTCATGTTCATCCCTCAGCTTCTCTAATCCTGACAGATTGTGACAGGAATGTACTGCTTAAAAGGACATTTCAAAAATCCTTTCCTTTACATCTCACATATATCCAAACCTACATGAAACAAATGTAAATTCAGTTATATCTGGCAGGCAAACTATGGCATGCAAGTTATAAGTGAATCAATCTAACCGAGGTCATGTCTCAGGTAACAGAATCTTAACCAGCTTTGTGAATGTCAAAGTCTCAGGAATGCTGAGGGAAATGTTTAACCCAATGTGCACACGTGTCTTGGGCAGACACTCTCAAACTGCTTACACTATTCCTGCTCTGCTTGCAGCACCTACAGAAAAGTCAAAGAATTAACTTAACTTCAACATAAACCTGGCAACAGCAGCAATAAAATAATCACATCCATCACCACCTCAGAAGATCACTGCATCCAACATTTCCAACATCCTGAAGCATGTTGTCAGCTGTCTGTGTATCTCTCAGATCCCTTTACAACTTCCACTTGCTCAGACAGAAAAGTTGTATAGAATAGTGATAAATCTTGCCTTTTCCAGCTCCATTTCCTCCAAAGAAGTAAGTAGCAGGCCACAGATTAAGGGGCCCCAAGCACTCTTTCCAACTGCAGCCCTCAAAGGCACAGGCTAAATCCATGAGCAAGCTCTTTCACAGTTGTTGGATACTTCTTCAGTCAAGTCAACAAGACCTAACAGGTCACTGAGCAATCAGTGCCAATCCACAAGATGACTCCATTTAGACTGTCACTTCTTCCCTTCCCAGAAAAGGTGGGGATAGAGGTGCTTAGGGAGAAACTGCTTCCCCCAACACCTCCTCCTATGCACTGTAACCTGATGGAGAAGACCAGGCACCAGCATTCAACGCTCCTCTTGCCTTCTGCAGTAGGCAAGAGCAAGTTCTCTAAGTTCCCACTCCTTTTCCAGGTACAACCAGGTGTATATTGCAGAGGAGGAAGGCTGCTTGCATGGCCTGTAAAGGAGCAGAAACCCACAAGCGCTCTCCCCAAAGTTCAGTGGCTAAAAAGGTTAAACCAACATAAGTTAATCAAAGTTTGTTATTTGACAAATGAAGCACTGGCCTCCCAGCCTTCGACCTAAAAATGTCCTTAGAGCTCAGCCTTTACTGGAAGCACTGGAAATTGCACACTGCTCATCAACAATTCTGGTGGTGAGGTAAATACATATTCTGACTCTGCTCCAGTCTGAATTGAAGCATTCTCCCATAAAAAAAAAAAAAAAAAAAAAAAAAAAAAAAAAAAAAAAAAAAAAAAAAAAAAAAAAAAAAAAAAAAAAAAAA
>VZUI01040934.1:0-69414 GCA_013401135.1 Cettia cetti
AAACCTCTGTTCCCCGGATGTCTCCGAGAGTCCCCTCTTTCAAGCCACGGCCGTGACAGTGTAAGTCAAGGCACTGCTGAGCCAAGAATTCACAAACAGATCTTGTTGAGGCGTATCAGAGCTGACTGGGTGGTCCAGCCAAACACCGGGTTGACCAGACAAAGATACACATCCCAACACACACACATTTCTTACAGACTTGGTTCTGGGGTAGTAGGGTTGAAACATAGTGCCATATGCAAGGGTATGGTTTTTGTATTTGGTTGCTACTCACAAAGGCAAGAATTTTATCACACATGTAAGCATGCAGCAGCAGCTCATGTAAATTATCATATTTCTATATAAAACAATTCAAATAACACAGTGGAAAAGAACTCTGAATTGATATCTGGTTTGCATGGTAACTCCCTGTCTTATTACATGGTGCAACAATGATCAAAATGTTTGTGTTCCTTTTGCACAGGAAGCAAGCATGACAAGGTGAAGGAAAGGTTGTTTTCTTCTAGTTTCAATATGTTATTTTTAATGTGGGCTTATCTTATCTTTTACTATTTTAGCTCTCTGATCAAGTAGCAGTATTACACATATGTAGTAATGTTTTCATCCCCACTCTTCACCTTGTTCACTAGTTAATTTCCTCCTCTTCCTCATGGCAACTCTCCGTTGTTTCTGTGCTTTTCTCCATGCTTTTTATCCATTGTTTGAGAGTGTTTTTTGTGCAGGTTATCCAAATATCATGTTATATAAAGGAATGTAGGGTATGTCTGGTTTAGAAATCATTATCTAGCATTTTCTGTTCTCTACTGAACTGTTTGCACTAGCTCTTCGCACAAAGATCCCATGTTCAAGGTTGCCGTATTGATTTTCAAAGCACTACATGCTTTGAATCTTGACTGTTTGAAAGATCCTTGCTCCCTCTCCTGCAATTTCTTTGCTCTATTGAAAACCAGAATGTAAGGGCAAACATTTTCTGTCATCTGAGGAAAATAGAGTTTTCATGAGAATTAGGCTCAAAATTCAGAACCCAGCACAAAGAGCAGCCCTAACCTAGTCTATCTTCAAAACAAAATCTGAAGCCTGCTTCTTTCAATTGAGAAGCAACACCTCATCTTTACACTTTCACTATCATTCTATACAGTGTTCAGTGACTTCTTGCTAGTTTAGAAGTGGGGTGTTTGAAAGTAGGAGGGTTTTGTTAGTTTTGTGGATTTGTTGTTGTTGTTGTTTTGGGGGATTTTTGTTTGGTTGGTCTTGCTTTTTTGAAGGAGAGCTAGACAATTATGAAATCTGGGCTACTCTTGTAATAATAGTAAGAATACTGAAAGCAATGCTTTTTGCAAGCCAAAAATTCAATAAAACGTTTTCTGTGGAACATTTCTAAAATGCAGTATTTGATGTATAAAGTAGTCAAGTGAACAAATCAACTTCTCTGGGAAAGCTGCATGTCTAAATCAATGACAAGATTCTACAGACACACAATACAAGTAGATCTTTCCTCTGGACAGACATACTGTTTCAGGTTTTCTTAAGCATTGTGGCTCTGAATCCATTTAAACTGCTCAATCAAATTTGCTGACTAGTGATCAGAACACTGTGAAGAATGGAGATGCAAGGAAAGCTGACAGTAGGGGTAAGCTATGTAAAATTTAAGATTAATTACATAACTTCATTTCATGTAGTATAATACATAGTGTCTGCAAACTGGTCAAATTTCTGTGTAAGTTATAATCAGACTGGAAAAAAGTTCAGCTAAAAGGAGGGCATTAGGTAGTCCTGTAATTATTTCAATATGATGCAGACTATTTAATGCAGTAGATATATTTCATCCCTAGACAATTCTTAAGTGAATTTTTCATGGATATATTCCCATAATCATAGACTTAACAAGCATACCAGAATTGAAGATTCAAGAATATAGTAACTTTCATAAGGGGATTAGAGATTTCAGAAAAGCTTTTTGTTAGAGATAGCACCATTGGTTTTCTCCTATTCAAATTCTGCTGCATTTGCCTAAAGTGAAACTGTCAGATATTAAAGCAATTATTTTTTTTCTTATTCAGCAACATTGGCACTCCAAAGGCTATGAAACTTGAAGAAAAAGAAAGCAGTGGGGGAAAACCACAGAAAATCAAAATGCAGAATGTAACAAAACAGCTGTTATTACTGGTGGGAAGGTGTCAGTCTTCCACAAGAGATGAAGTCTCAGAGGATGAAATGCAGAGAGAAAATTCACATCCTGTTTAAATCAGTGTGAAGATCTTGTCCCACACTCATTTAAAAAATCTTATAATAATATTTTCCACATTATACTTCTGGGACTTCAGTTCACCAATCATTCATTTAAACATCCTTAATCAGCTTTTCTTAGTGTTCTATGTTCAGTATTACCTATCTTCAACTGTTCCTCGCATTTTTTTTCTGATTCAATAGTTGTTTTGGTATGTCTTTATTTCATAGAATCATAAAATCACAGAATGGCTGGGACTGGAAGGGACCTTAAAGTTCATCTAGTTCCACCTTCCCTGGCATGATCAGGGACCTTCCATTAGACACGACTGGTCAAAACCCCAACCAACCTATCCTTAAAAACTCCCAGGCATGGGGTACCCACAGCTTCTCCAGACAAACTATTCCAGTTCCTCACCACGCTCAGAGTAAAGAATTTTATCCCGATATTTATCTAATTCTACTCTCTTTCAGTGTGAATCCATTCCTCTTTGTCACTGTCCTGTCACTACATGCCCTCGTAAATAGTCTCTCTCCATCTTTCTTGCAGGCTTTCTTCAGGTACTGAAAGACCACAGTAAGAGCACCCCAAGGCCCCTTTAAATCTTCCTTTAAATCCATTGTCCTGGTCTGGGACAGATTTGGGAGGGACACCAGCATCACAAAGTCACCCCAGGACATCCATCTACTTTATAAGCTTTGCTTTCCTCAATTAAAAATAAAAGATACCCTCTAAAGAAAGATGTGTGAAGGTAACTGTCACTTTATGAATTCACCAGCTGAAAGATTTCATTCTTCTGTTCAAAGAAGCAAAAGCCTTAATTTGAAGATTTAATGAATCTGACATGATAATTGCTCTACACACAATACTTGATTGAGTTACATGTAGGTCAGAGGATATCTCAAAACTTCAAACAATTATACTAGTACTAATTTCTCTTCCATATTATGCATTTATATCAGATTGCTCATATACAATTCTAGCTGCATACTAGGATGTTTAAATCTTCTTTGACATGAAAGCTTTATTTCCCCTTTCCTCATTTAAACAGCATGCTACTAAACTTTTGTTACTGTGATGTAGGAGTTGCAATTGCTGTTCAAGATGACAATCAGGTCAATATCTCCATGGAAATTTGAGATAATGGAGTCTCTTCATAGCAGTACAATTATGTGAGTCAATAGATTTAATAGTCAAACTGCTAGTCCATTGAGATAGTATGCTTTTCATTAGCTTTTCTCCCCACCCCAAACATGGCAAGAGATTTACAGCTAGACATATATTTCAACTAATTAGTGACTTTACAGAACTGTGAGCACATGAAAGAATACATAAAGTGCTACACAAAAAAAAAAAAAAAAAAAAAAAAAAACCTTCTTAGAAGCAATGGACAAAAATTGAACATAAGTAACAGTTTATTTAGTATTCTAAATACCACAAGATCTTCTCAGATAATTAAAGCAAAACTTCCCAAAATTTCACTTTGTCCTTATCTTTGAGAGACAGAAGGAAATGTATTGTGATAAAGCTATTGACTAGTTATTGAAGATTGGAAATCACACTCTAGAGCGAATATTAGAGTAGAAGTTTTCTTTCTGTCATACACATAACTTAAAGCTACAGTTTTAGATTAGCTGCAAGAAGAAAAACAAAGAAACAAACAAAAGCAACTTAAAAAAATAAACATTGACATTGTCAGGATTATTCCAAAGACTGTAATCATACACTGGAACTGCTACAGCTTCCAGTGGGTAATATTCAGTCATATTGGTTATGAAAGAGAAAAAGTTATTTTAGCAAGAAAAAATAGAATTAAATTATAAAGATGGCTCTAACTAATACTACTTTACCAGCCCAAACTAAGGAGCATTACCAGTCTTTACAGATAGGCAATGTGATGCCGATTTGTGTTTTGCCCTTTGTTTCCTTTTGTATGTTTTCTGTATTCTTCACACATATATTTATAGCTGTTTAGCCTATTGTATTAGTATCTATTTTTCCCAGTACTTTTCCATAGCCTTTCCCTAAGCAGAAAGAGAAAACAAATTCCAGAACCCTAAGACGCAGGGGGTATAAGACCCCGTCCTATCTTGGTTCTTCCTGGGAACAAAGGCAGAGAACAACTCTTTGAGATACATTCTCACTGACAAAGTACAGCCAGTGCTGAAGTGGGGGACTACAGAGAAGGGGTCTGACATGCAGGGGAGTTTTATCACCACTAGTCCTCCTAATTGGTGCTTTTTATAACTTATGTTGATTTCCTAAAACCTATAAATGTGTACTCATCCCTGCAGGGGTGGGCTTTTGTGGACATCTTTCCACAACTGTCCCTGAATGCTTTCATTAAAGATCCTCTTTTATATTACCTCCTTGCTAAAATTAGAGTTTCATTTATCTCAAGTTTCATTTCCAGGTTTGAAAAAAGGCAACAATAGTACTACTAAAAGAAATGGTTAGTTAGGATTTTCCAAGGACCTGAAATGAAGATATATCTGTAGTGATCAAGATAGATATTGAGCTCTCTAAACATTAGCATTCTAAAATTCATCAATTGTAGTGAACTCAAATTTAAAATTACAGAATTATTCCCTTGTTTTCAAAGGGGGAGAGAAAAGGAAATAATCACGAGTTGTCCTCCTGCGTTTGAGTCAAACTGTCCTCCAGAGAAATAATAATTGGTGATGGTGCACACAGTGATAAAATGTAGTCTTCACAGTTTTTCTATTAGTATTTGCCACATTACTTACCTTATGTTCCAAGACAAGCACATTCAATTTTTTATTCTTGCAAAACCTAAGCATTCTGTAATTGGGAAAAGAAAAAAAAATCCAAGAAGAGTAACAGCACTCATTCTTTTGTCATAATTAAAATCATTAATTTTCTTCTTTCAAATAAAGTTTGGAAACTGTGTTTATCCTGCACACTTGGCATTATTAGTGCAAGAAAAATAAATTTTATGTAATCATTCTTTACATTTTCACTTCCTTTTTGAAATCCAGTGTAATAATAATTTCATTAGTATCTTTCTTGTGTCAAGTTTGGCATCTGATTTTTTAGTCCTGGGATACACAAAGAAACCTAAAACATGGTGGTGGAAAACAAATGGGATAAAATTATCTTGAATAAAGAGAAGAAAAATGAGGCCAAAAGAGACCTGATGATACACTTGAATTACTTTATGATATATTTCTGAATATCATAGCAAGATTTCAAATACTAAGTTAGCACAGTGTTAAAATGTGTATGTAATACATGAAGGTCTACTGCAGCTATTGCAGTCCCAAGTCAGTCTTTTAAACCCAAGCCATGTGGTCTGTTATTCCAAAAGGAAAAGAAATGTCTGCTCAGGTGTAGAATTGTTATCATTACATACCTGCACCTGCTCAGGCAGTTGGAAGTAACTTGTTCACTTGCTGGAAACAAACACCAAGTGTAAACAATATTACTGGAAAATGGGCATGGAAACTTTAGATTTGTTACTACTGTTTCACATATTTGTTTTTTCTTGTGGTAAACAGACATATTTCCCAGATCTAAACCACACCATTCTCACACCATCCCAGTAGATATTTTATACAAAGAGAATAATGTCATCAGAATATATGGGTAATTTGATGGAAGCGAGGCATGCACATGTATGTAGAAAGGTATATACGTTTTATAACATAAGCAGCAATCTAGAGAAAAAAAAAAGATTTGAAAAAATTGTATATGATCCAGATTTGCAGTAATATGGAAAGGTAACATATCTAGGTATTTCTCTCACAATGGTGAATTAAAAGTACTCATCCTGTTCTGAGCAGACAGATTCTGCTTACAAAGTTTAATTAGCCTTCAGACCATTCTAATTTTACATGACAGAAACTTTAAATGAAGAAAACTTTTCTCAAACCTGGCCATCCCTGAAAGAGACATGATATATTGTAAGATAATAGTTTCCCTTGGTAACTATGTTCCACACCTTAGTAAAAAGGGGATGACTTACTATCGCCAGTAACACGAATATATGTATATATAGTTTATATTATTCTCAGTTTATTATTTCAAGACAAAAATTTAAATCTAAACATAAAATCAGGTGGTCCTTCCCTCTGTGTTAGAAAAAAAATATGGAGTCCATAAATGAAATTGATGAAATTACTTAGGCAAAAAAATCTGGAAATATTAGCCAAAGCACTTCATTCATGTAATTCATGTAATTTTCATATAAGCTAAACCATATGATTATGAACCAATTCCTAAAAATGAAGTGAATTTTATAATTAGGTTCAGAATGATTTCCAAATTCAGCACAGAAAAATAGAGATAAGAAAAACATAAAATTTAGATTAGCATAAAAATAAATCCTACAATTTAGCTTGAGAGTTTGATTAAGCAAAGTGGATCCTCAGTTGTTGTTAAACTTGGAAAGGTTCAACAGAGAATTTGCAGGAGCTGGTCTGTTGAATATCTGAAACTTCTGTGCTGTCTGCATACCATGCAGAAAAAAAAAGAAAAAAAAAAAAGATGGTACAGCATGAATGTCTTAAAAACAAAAACTATTTGTTATATAAATGGTGATAAAAAATTAATTGAATTTTCTTCAGCTTAAAGATAGATAGAGGTATTTTTTCATATAAAATCTTTTGGTTCACTGGCATTAATTTGGTTTTATTTTAGGTTAGGATAGTTTGTATAGTCAAACAGAAAATGCAGAGGAGACAGTTCAGTTGCCAGGACTTTTCATTAGAAAAAGTAAGCTGTGGATAATGATGTCTGCATCCAAGATAATGCTAGCAGACACCATGTAATCATACAAACAACTAAAACATAATATTTGTGCCACATGGAAATTGTTGTTGGATAAACAAAAATCTCTCCCAGTAAAGTTATTCATGCTTTTTGCTTCATTTTAATGTTGATAGATAGTGGTAAAGGGAGTAATACTCTAAAAATTCTACTGCTTCCTATTTGAATATAATTTATTCCTATTAAGCCATTTCAAAATTACGCTAATTTATCATGAGCAGAAGTCAACCCTGCATGTATTTTATTGCAGAAAACTTGCAATTCCATATCTGTCTGGAGAAAATGTCCTTGAATAATTAAACATCTGAACTCTTTGATTGGAGAAAACAATGTCACAAAGGGAAGAGAAGAAGAACAGGCTTTTCTGAAACAAAGATAATACTAATTGGCAAAGGAAAATATAAGGCTAATCACAATCCTAAACACCAAAAATATTCAAACATGTAGGCTTTGGGATTTGAATAGTTTATTTTGCTAAATCAAAACCATACTTTTTCTGGATGTCTTGGGATTTGCTCCTTACACTACAGTTTTGAGGTTTCAGCATGTTTGATTTTTTTCATATATAATCACAGATCATATTATATAAATCACAATATAGAACTTGACTACTTAATTTAAAGGAACCATTGTCATTGCCTGAATAATGCGTAATAGCCTATAAAGTCAAATTTCTGTTTCTTTTTTTTCTCCTTTATCAGAGAAATGCAATCTGAACATCTATCTATCAGAACTAATTGCAACACACTCATATTATTAGCTGTAAGATCAGCTGCAAGCCTTAAGCAGTGCAATTCTACTCAACTATCCATTAGCTTTTGTTTTTATTGTTGTTTTAAATAATCAAGATTAGCTGGCAGCAGACACTATCACTGACAACTGTTGAAAAGAAATCAAATTACGATAGATTCTTTAACTAATGAATTAATTCAAACTGACTTCAGTGTAATATTGCCATGAGATCTGCCAGCCTGCAGAATGACTGTAAATTATAGATGCCATGGACACAAAACCAGTAAATAAATCACACTAGTAAATCAAACTGAGGTAAGTTTGCAATAACAAATTGGGGTTTGGGAAAGAAATATTGAGAACTTTTCCAAATCTACTTTTTGTGCAATTTCTTAAAAGTACAGAAATATATAACAATCTTAAAAAAAGAAAATAATATGCAGACTGCTATGATTAGAAGGAATTGTTGCTAATGATAGAGTAAAAATAATTAGTCATATTGAAGTTACTCTTGTTCTTCCAGATGCAGTAATAGTGGGTACTGTTGCAGGTTTACAGACATTGTGCATGCATGAACTCTCCAGTCTCGGGTTTGTTTCTGTATCTTTTGAACCTTCATGTTTCTTTTTAGCTGAGTGCACACCAGCCCAGCCATGAACTGAAAGACATGGTGAATTCTGAAGGCAGGGGTAATATGAAAGATGCCCAAGGCAGTGATCACTTTGATCACAGTTCACAGCTTCCTTCTGTCACACAAATAATTTGAAGAAGAACCCAAACATTAATAATATGTTGGTCTCTGCAGAATTAAGGTATTGCTGTATGTGAGTTTATGGATTTTTCACAACTTTTAGGGATTGGAGTATCCTTATTAAGTTCTACTCTAACTGTCCAAAGATCACCCATTTTTCTTACTGATTGAGTAACAAACAAAAGAATGGGTTTTGCATAGTATGTTGAATGAAAATAAGCAAAATAATTACTGGAGTTAGATATCACTTTAACATAAAATTAGGAAGGCAAGGGGCAAAAGTAGATCAGGGAACATCGAGGAACAAAGAGCCAAACATAGGTTGAGTACTGCAACTCCCACTACCTTTATGCCCTTTTGTTGTTACTGCTATAGCAGGGATGGGCTTTATTTTATGCTCATGTGAAAGCAGCAGGTGCATATGCATTTCAAATGCAGTAACAATTTGGATTTCATGGGTGAGGTGTGCACCCTGTCAAAGAAGATGTACTTAAGAATTTATAACAGATATATAAATAAATAAATTATTACATTTATTAGCGAAATATATATACTATCAAGTTTAGAAGACTCAAGAAGAAGTAAAAATTTTCTTTTTCCTCTGTAAAAAAGGAAAACCACTAATACTGAAGCGATAGGCAAAGACATAATTTCTCATTAAATACATCAGCAAACAAAAACAGACTGTTACACATTACTTCACACAAATATAATTTACTGTTTTGTTATCCCCTAAGAAGGGAGTTCTTCACAAAATACACACAAATTCAGAGATCTACAAAAAACCTGGCCATTTTTGCTTTGGATTATGCTTTTTCATTTTGCCATTTCAATCTTTGAATATTCTGCTAGTTTTTA
Source organism: Cettia cetti (assembly GCA_013401135.1). Classification (NCBI taxonomy): domain Eukaryota; kingdom Metazoa; phylum Chordata; class Aves; order Passeriformes; family Sylviidae; genus Cettia; species Cettia cetti. Next base: position 9,357 of record VZUI01040934.1, read on the forward strand.
AATTTATTCTACACCTTATAAGGTTCTTTAAAAATCTTAGCTTTCCAATTACTTCCTGTTCACTAAAGGGAGGCTACATTTTTTCATATATTTATTGTCTCCCAGAAAGGCCTTGGCACTTGTAAAATCTCCATATAACTCCAAACTGTCACTGAATATTGTCACAATTATATATGAATAGTTATTCAGTAAGGATTTTGGAGATCAAGAACGCATCCTTATGAACACATTGATTAATCAAAATTTAGAGAAGCAAATGTCATTTGCATTTGAACAAATATTACCTTTCCTGCACTGTTTGATCAGTCCTTCTAACTAGGTGTCAAGCAGCTCATTTTCCCAGACTGACTTTAGGTTAAAGGTATTCTTTCATCCACTCATACAAAATTATGTCTGTAATCTTTACCTCTACTTTTCTTAACTATATTAAGTAAAGTATGGCTAGAAGAAAAAAACAACAAAAAAACCAAAAAACCTGAGCCTATACTGAAAGTCATCTTTTACCAGACTCCATCAATCAGTGGAGTGTATTAACATGGATTCTTGAAATAGGCAACACCTCACTAGAAGAATTATGAATCTTTGATCAAATGACATTGCAAGGAGCACTTTCAAAAGTCATTCATATGCTGACCCATGAAAGGTATATATGCAATAATCTGAGAAAAAAGGACACAGTTGTCAGTTATTATTTTGTAGATTTATGCTGTTAGCAAAGCATTTTGAAAGAGTTAACTAGCTGACAGCTTTTACATCAAAACCTGTATTAGGTCTTTTTTATATTGCAAATGAAAAAAATAGCCCTTCGTTTCTTGCTTGCATAATTTTTGTGAACATACTGAAATCTATCACATAAAGAGTCTTGATTTACAGGGTTCCATTTTTGTAGTACATTTCTGAAAATCAGATTTAATTTCAAACATGCTACTTCAGGCCATCTAAATACATTTATTTATACACAAACAAAAAAAATTAATGTGTTTTTTCTGTTAAAGGTTGTGCACACATTTTCCTGAAAAGTAATTTTTCTTCCCCCTAAGACAGTGAGTACAGACCAGTAGGTAGTTCCTAAATTCTTTCTTAATAAATTTTGTTTATGCCATTACAACTGTACTAGTGCAGATTGAAACTAAACCTCAAATCCAGTATCATTCACCGAGGAGAAAATTTTTATCTGAAATTTAATCACAAATTTACAAAAAAAAATCTGCTTTAACTTTTCATTTATATTAAAAAATCAGAATTTTACAAAATAAATGTCAGATTAGAACTACACTTTCAAATGAATCTGTTCTCTGTTGTTTGAAGGGTCATTCAGAAGTTTCTATTTATGATGAACCTAAAGAACTCTTGGTTATGAGCTATTCCCAGGACTTCAGGAAATAAGTATATTTAAAGACTTCAACACCAAAATCCCTCCAAATGAAGGTGCTCAAAGTAAGTATAATTACATATCTTCATTGAAGTGCAAAATAACAGTATTTAAGATTTAATCTCAGTGTGCCCTCAGATAAGGTGTATTCGTTTTCAGATCCACCCGTGGTGAAGTTGCTCCACTCTCTACACCATTTTGCAAGTGTCTCAGTAGTGCTCAAAGATTTTAGCCTTTATGCGTTTTTCATGTATTTGTAGCTTTTTACACTGTTTAGTGCCTATATATAACTTCTAGTGCTTTTCCAGCTTTCTTTACCACAGTGAACAGACCCATATTGATTCATTCCTAAAATTTAGTTTAATCTTGTCTGTTAGTTCACCAAGGACTTTTTATTTTGCACCATGTAATCATAGACATAATAGAGCTAAGGTAGGAGATTGGGCAGAGAGCTACAATGTACCAGAACCCAGGGGCAAAACTACTTAACCAACTGCTCTTTTATGGGACAATATTGGCGAGATAGTCTAATTGCCCAATCTTATAAAATTGTACTAATCTGACTTGGGGTGTGGTTTTTGCCATATTGTGTACCTGAAGGCTTTCAAATAAAGGTTTGCTTTTAAATTATCATTCTAACATTGTCTGGAATGTTTGCATTCTATTTCCATTGTCAGGCATCATCAGTTTGTACTTACAGTATGGTGTTGCTGCTTACCAAGTCGCTTACCTTCCCTGGAGCATTTGCTTTCCCTGAAAGCAGCTCATTAATCCCCATTTGTGCCATCTCCTGAGGTTTCACGCTGAGCCAGAAGACAGCAGTTGGGGCAGGGCAACAGGCAGTCCGTCTGCTACCTATGTCCAGATGTTGTGTCCCCTTTAAAAATATATATAGCAGACAATGCCCTGGGAGAATTAAATAAACAATTACAACCCTAGCCACACTTACAAGACTTTCATGCAGGCTTGTGTTAGGCCTTTACAGTATTCATTAGGCAGAATAATTAGCTTTATTTCAGAATTGCAACATTCAGCAAGTGTATCCTGAGTAACTGTCTAACAGAAGGATACAGACTTCAATTAGTCATTGCTAACTAATACATGTGAATTATCTCACTGAGTTAAACCTCTCTATCAAATATCCTGTGGAAAGCATCCAAAAGCTTTTTTTTTTTTTTTTTGTCAAGTATCTATGAAGTTAATTAATATATTATGCATTTTAGTAAAATCTGTTGACTTAATCATTTTTATTTCTCCTAATTCTTGAGTATTATTTTAAGCACCTGAGTCTCAGTTATTCCATCTGTCCTAATATGTATATTTGTGTGCAAAAACAGGTTTAGACCTAAAGATCATATGATACCCCATATTGTATCCTAGGTCAAATGTGATATTCCTCATCCCTATCGCAGCAAATAAGAATCAATAAAAAAACTCAATACAAGTTTATGAAAAAACCTGTCCTTCCACAAAGACATTTTGTTCAAAGTCATGACAATCACATTAAATGCATCATGGAAAATGGAATGAAGACCTCAAGATGGATATAATGCAATTCCTTTTCATTGGGCAGATGGAACTAATGCTGATTCTATTCACAATAAATTTTAGACCTTTTAAATCGAACAGTAAATATATTGAAAGGTGTAATATTGGCCATATATATTGAATATGTGGAACAAAGCCTTGTATTGTACAAATACAATAAAGACAAGATTGCCACTGCTATTCATGGATATGCTTACATTAAGTGGTGCTGGGCTGTCATGTAAGAATTGAGTCACAGATTCTTCCCATTTTCAGCTTTTTATTCAAAAATCACCCAATAGTCCTGCTTTGTCATGAGAAAAATAGAAAAGAGAACAAAGCTTCTTCAAATATCTTCCTGCGAATTGCGACTGTAAACCCAAGGCCGGCGGTCCCACATGCACATAGGGAGATATCAAGGAGTTCTGAGGCAACTGTGTGCATCCTCTTCCCACTTTTCCTTTCTGATAACACCCTTCAGCCAGAACTGCCTATGAATTTCCTCTGCCACAGGAATTGTCCCAAACTAGCCCTTCTTTAGTGAAATGAATTCTGTACAAATTGTCTCTGTAATTACTAAGAATCATTACATTCTTTCACTACAATAATAATGAAGCTATCTGGCTTGTTAGTTCAAGATATGAGGATAGGTAATAACAGTCATCCCAAAATAAGCAAGTTCTTAAAAGAAAGACAACTCAGGCCATTCACAAAACCCTATAATGTAGCCATCCAATAGCAGTCATATAGAAATTCCAACCACAGTAATTCACTGTGTAGTCATTAAATGTGGGGGGTTTTGCCTTTTCTATTCCAAGGGAGTCATAGGATTAGTTCATCAATGCCTTCTATCTGATTCTTCAAGATATGAACCTTTAGGACAAAATATCCTGCATATAATTAGAACCCATAGGAATATGCTTATTTTAATTGCTATAGCCTTATCACTAAAAATGAGGCCAGAGCAAATTTTAAAAATATTTCCTCTAATTTTAGTTAAATTATGCTTTCATAACTGGCATTGTACATTCATAGATTTGTGCAGATGTACTTCACTTTTACTTGAAATATTATAGAAATATTATTTTCTGTTTTCATTAAGCATAGTTCATACTTGTATGACATGTATTATATACTTGGAAATTGAACTATATTCCTGAATTATTTTCTTAGTTCTGAGGTGGACCCTGAAAGATTTGACATGACAATGAAATAGGAAAAATACAAAATAAGGAAACAGTTATTAAGTGTTGTTTGATACTGATGCATCTATAGGCAGGCTGGAAGCTTATGTATCTGCATTATGTGTGTCTGACAATATGTAAGAAATATTAGTTGAATGGAAGCTGTATTGAAATGGCATTGGAAGCAATATCTACATAGTGGAATCTGTACAGCACATGCAGCAGTGTTTCTGTAGGTATTTAATCTCTGTGCAAGGCAAATATTCACTTCAAAGACATATTCACTTCCTGACTGACAAAATATTCCCTTTTCCTCCCTTGAAAACCAGCTGCTGTCATTCATAGCAGAAGCATCAGCTGTAGCTGTAAACTGTCATCATATCTGGAACATTAAATACTTGGGAGTCTGATCCCCAGTTAGCTGTTAGGTCCTTTTCATTCCTAACTTTAGAAATTCTCTGAATTTTCAGCAGCCAAACACAAGCATTCTCACACACAAACTCTTCTTTTAGCTACCCTTCTGAATTTCTTTTCTTTCTCCAACTGTCCTTTTTGCTGATGTTTGATCACAAAACTTACCTAACTCCTACTCAGAACGGAAGTCTGTTTATACAATGTGAGGGGAATGGGCACTTCATCTTTGATGCAATGCAGTCAGAATATGCTTTTTGTCTGTTACCCAGCTTTTGCCTTATTATTCATCATACTGCCTGTGTTTTTCATCGTTGCTAACAGGAAACAGTGTTTGGACTACAGCATTTTCACAGTGGTTTCCACATTTCTTTCCTAAGTAATGGCAGCAACCAACATGTTGAGCATTAGGAATTTTTTATCCATGTACTTTGAAGTGTAGTCAGCATAACTGAATTCCACCTGATTTTTGGTATAGCAAATCACTTGGTATCATGAAACCTTTCTATAAGATTTTATTCCAGTTTTTAATTTCATATCACTTGTGAATATACTCAACTTCACATTACCCTTTACTACACACGGCTACCCTACTTTTTTTTTGTGGAAAGGGACCAGGTGTTCTTAACACCTTTTTCACCTGTCTTTCATTATGGTATAAATCCATGAGAAAACATACCCCCCTAAGTAAAAGAGGTTGATATAGCATAAGAGACACATGTAAGGCTCCTTGAGTAAAATTACCTGAAAAATGGATATATCTATTTTTAAATAGTCTTATCAGTATCTAAATTACTTCCAATGACAACGGCTGTTTTGGGATTCATAGTTTGCTGACTCTTCCCAGATACATGATTACATATTTAGTCAAAGAGCTGTATTCTTTATTGAAGCTTCTATCTATTTTTTCCTGTCTAGAAATCAATCAGTTCTAGCCAGTTTATCTACTCTTACTGGTTTAAAATATTTTTTTTTTTAAATCTTCTTCTTAAGTTCATATATGATGCCTTTCTCCATTACATTTCCTTCTTTTTCAAGGTAATTGGCTTGTAACTAATTTCTACTGAAACCCAAAACTGTAATAATGGCAAAAGTTATGCTGTAATCAGAAGTCAGATTGGCATTTACAGAATCAAAATTACTTCAAATATGAATGAAAAGTCCACAATGTATAACTACATTAATTTTAAAGCACCTTATATAAAAAAAAATTGTGTGGAAAGTTTCTAAGTCAAGCACTCAAAAGTTCAGAAATGTTAATTTATTCCTACTGCAAGTACATTTTCCTGTAGCATTTATTACCTGATACATGACAGTTCGTGGGGTTTTTTTCAAGGCTCCTCTCTTGTGCCATCTGGTTCAGGTTTTTTCTATCTTCAGCTTTCACTGTCCATCTTTAAGTCTTATTTGAAGTATTTCACTGAACACAAAAAGGCATAAAATAACTTCTAAATATTTACTTAATGTTATTACTATACCTTGAGAATTCTTCATTTATAATACATCTATTATCACATAACCCAACAAGGTAAAGTTATATTATTAACCTTTTATGTTCCTTGAAAGATGCATAGGGTGACAAAATAACATATTAAAACTCCTCAGCAGCAAGAGGAAATCCAAAGAAAACAAGAAAAAATTATTCAATGGTAACAGAAATCTGAAATTATGGGTTATCTGAAAGTAAAATGTGATACACTCAGTATGTCTTTTTGTTTTTCCTTTTATTTTAGTTTTGAAAAAGACTAATTACATGACTAAAAATTAATATTATCAGCACAGCTGAAAGACTTCTTCCCCTAATGACCAGATGAAGTTTTACATTGCCTGGATAAAGGATGGATGGCTTCTTGTCAGTGAATTACTGATTCCAGCCTTCCTTTTTTTACTGATGTGGAAACTTCTTCAAAGAAAATATATAAACAAAGAGAAGTAAAAGAGCTTAGAGGCATGGATCTGCCTTCTCAAGATTCACAAAATGGATTTACACCAGAGATGAACAGTCTGCTGAAAGGAGTTAATCTGAAGTGATAGCTGGTCATTAGTATTTGTACCACTCAAAAACTAGTTCACCAGAATTACTCTAAATTCCTTCAGATTTCTTAACAGCAAAGAATCAGCAAGAAAAGTCAAGAGTCCAAAGGAAATGATGGAGTTGAGCTGATCTCCACTTTAGAAATATGTAAATTTCAGGAAAGATAATTTCATGATATGTCATAAACAAGTGTCTCTGAGAGCGAAATAAAAGGGTGAAGACTCTTGACAATTTATACTATGGCTCCTAATGGGACAGTACAAGACCGGAAAGATCTGTGCAAAGGCTGGAACAAAAGGGCATGACCAAAAGCCTTGCAAAGAATGGCTTTTACTTAAAAATCTTGTGAAATCAAATATTCCGTTTTTGGGAAACTGCGAAGAAGACCTTGTCTCTGGAATAATAAGCTTCATCCATTGGTTAAAGGAAATATGTTTAGAAGTGTCCTCTATTAACATCAGTCTCTTATCTGTGCCTGAATCTAAATGACAGACATTCAGAGTAGTTGATTAACATAACTTAAAAGAATAAAGGAGAAAGAACATAAACCACAGTATTAAAAGAGTAGTTTATAGACTGTTTACATAAAGTAAATTTTCTCTAATCAGCTGGAAACCATGAAAATTGCCAAAAATTATTTTGTAAACCTATGAGATCCACTCGCAGCTGTTATCAGTTAAACTTTAGAACCAACAAGGAGTAAACCCAGAAGAAGACAAATATTTACTGGAGAAGGAGAAAAGGACAAAAGGCACTATAAACCACACATCTAACAAAAGTAATTACTGGAAAACTACTATAGAATAAATGTTTGCGTTTTGGGAAGAAATAGGTGCAGAGTATTTCAAATACAAGAAAGATTTCTATCCTATCTTATGAGACACTCTCAAGGATAATGGAGTTATATATTTAAAATGAAAATACTTATTTTGTGGGAACAAAATTTAGTATGGAAAACCTCAAAACTCTAACGAACAATCTTTTTTATCTTGTATGGTTGTATCAGACAAGGTTCTGCCAGCATATGTCTTGTAATCCCTGGTAATCAATGTAGTAATGAAGAGGAGAACGGAGCAGAAAATATTTATGTTTGCAAATGTAAATTCCTAAACTTGAAAAAAGGATCAAAATTGAACACTGTTTAAAATAAGATGCAATTATATGTAGATAAGAAAAAATAATGATCATTAATTAGCAATGGTGTGAAGTTGATGGATAGAGTTTTTTTTTTTAAAAAAAAGATCTGACTTTGAAATTAATTACTCAAACTCAGCATGAATCAAGATATAGTATTAAGTCATATTACCATACATGAAATACAGTGTTATAGAAGAAGTTGTCTGAGCAATCATCTTTCAAGAAATTTATGTAAAGTTCAGAGGACAAACAATTGGCTATGTTAAGGCCTATTCCAAAGTTTTTCATCTTTAATTATCTCCATTTTAAAGACGGAAGTTTAAAAAATAGGATTCTCTGAGAAGAAATGGGAAAGACATTGGATTGTCAGATGAGAATCACAGTCCCTCAGAGAAGTTTTAAAGGATCATCCTTAGTGCAGTGAGTGTTGGTCAAATAAATCATCTGCTGAAACCTATCACCCCTCCCTAAGTTATTGATGCACCTTAATTTCAACAAAGGCTTTCAGACTGCTTCATGTAAAAAGAAGCTAATTTTCAATATTCAACTAGGATATAGAATATGAGATTTGAGAATTTTATATTCTCTTCTTTGTGTCTGCAGAGTTTTTATAAAGATAAAATGAGAACACTTTCATAGCACCAAAAAAACCCAAAAAAACCACACACACCACTGATTCTCTCTCTTCCAGAGAGAATCAGTTTCCTATTTTCCATTTTGCAGAAGGACTTATTTCCCTAGATACTAAAGTTCAGCAAAAATCTAACATATTACATGCAAGATGTTTTTTCTAGGGGAAAATATATATAACCTTAATGGTTAGGTATTGGTCTGACAGCTCCTTGTAAACATGTAATTTTAGGAGCTTTCAACTTGCTCCATTTGCATAGTGCTCAAACTACCAGATTAATTTCTGAAGTAAGAATGAGAAAACTTAATAATATTGAGTGTCCAAGACTTGCAGACTAAAGGAATAAGAGAAAGAAAACTAAATGTCAATATTTGTTCATGACATGAAATCATTATGAGAAATTTCTGTGGTACTCTTTCACAGTACCTGGTAGCTATTAAAAAACCTTTTAATCAGATTTAAATACAGCATAATAAATAATTTATTATGCTTTTTCAAAATACTTCTCTATGCTTCACTAAAGAGTTAAATAAAATAAAGGAAGTTGTATGCAATAGTCTTCGTGATTCATTTGCCCTTTTATTCTGTCTATGTGTAATTTGAATTAAAAAGGGGATTTAAAGGGTCATTTAAACAATACCTAATCTTATCTCATTGTTATCTTCACTGTTATTTTATGTAAAAAAATAAATTTCCCTAGGCAAATTTGCTAACCCCAGACATGGTTTCTGAAGTATTTATTTCTCTAAGCAAACTACGGAATTTTTTTGAACATTCTTTCACAGTATTGAAGTTTCTAAAGACAGAACTCAGTAGTTTCTAATTGTACAATTCAGACAATATTATTTCATAAATATCTATCTCCATTTTATGAGTTAAAACCTACATATCTTGAAAGAACTGAGGCATTTATATTACGTGGGAGACTAAATGATAGTCGTGCTTCTCTTTTATCTATTTGATGCAATGTGGTGTGGGTTTTGTTTTTGTTTTCAAAATCAAGACTTGGTTTTAATTATTCAGACAAGTGAAACATTCTTATGATTAATAACATAAACATTTCATTGATTTTTTTTGTCACTATCCAAAATCAGTTACAAAAACTTATTCTTAAATCTATAGGGCTTTTTCAATTCATACTGAATTATCAGGCTTCCTTTCACTGAATGAAAAGAGTGACTCAATAGATTATGCCGGTTCTTACATTTATTATATTTATCATTCTTTCAGTTCTCAAGACTTCTTTTTGAGTTAGAATAGTTAAGAGTCACAGATAATTTTCCCTCCAAACTGGAAAAACACTGTCCTGTATAAAGTAAAATACATATTTCTAGTTCTTGTCAAAATAAACAGAAGGCACATTCTGATACCTCTCTCTTGAATCTGAATTACTACTGATAAGACTAAGATTTGCAAAGTTCTTCCACATAAAAGCTTCTAAAATGTTTTTAAAATGGATTAGACAACAGTGTTAATTTTGCAAGGCAAATCAATCTTGTGGACAAAAAAAAAAAGTTTGCTCCTTATTATATAACACAAATCTTTGAGTCATTTTAAGTTGCTGGACCATGAAATGGCACACTTTGGACTTCTTTTGGAAGCCATTCTTTTCACAAAGGAGGTGACTTCTTAAAATAATAATGACAGCTCAATAAGAATTAGCATCTTTGAATGAGGTCTAAAGGTAACGTAGTTCAAAATTAATTACACAGTTCATTCAAACCATCCTAAATCTTCTAGATTTCTACAATGAACCACAATTTTCAGCATTGTTTGTCTCCAGCCTCTCAAATACCAGGCATAACTTACAACCTGCTCACTCCATTTCTAATTCTTCAAACTCTTGTTATACATGGTGATATTATTTTCTGAAAATTTTCCTATCTGGCCTTTTATTATGTACCCAATGGCGTGTCAATCCAAATTCTACCTGATGAGAGGACTGGTTGACATTGAACCATAAATCTTATGTTGTACAGCTGAACTTTGGGAAACACACACACACACAAAAAAAAAAAAAAAAAAAAAAAAAAAAAAAAAAAAAAAAAAAAAAAAAAGTGGTTATTTTAATCTACTGAAAACTTTGAGAGATTTTAAAAGAAATTGTACACACTGAGAGTTTAGAAGCAGGGAATTCAGAGTTTCCATTAGAGTCTGAGACTCAATTTGCATCATGTTTTATCTTGTTTTTAAGGGTGACTTGGACAAAACATCTTTTATGTGCACTGTTGTTTCAGTGGATACCGTAAGCCACTGGAAAGTGCATAGCAATTTCTGATGCAAACATTTTTTTCATTTCTATATTCTGAATTTCTGATTTCTGGTCACAATATGAAATGAAATAATCTTGAAAAAAAAAGGAGGGAGTAAATTGTTCCACATACTAAACCTTTAAGAAAGCCATTCCTACTGTTATTCATCAGTGATAGACATATCCTAACTGTCAAAACAGCACCTAAATGTTTCATTATTCATTTATATCCTGTGAAACAAGAATAGAAGTGTTTCAGATTATAGCTATTAGAGACAGCTAGGCAGGACTATTTAGAAATACTCTAACTAAACAAGTTGACATAGCTGATTCTTTATACATCTCTAAACACAGATATATATACAGAGAAAATGAAAAACTCCTCTTTTATATATCTAAGGAGACTCTTCTTTCTTCTCTTTTTTTTTTTTCTCTTAAAAATACATGCTGTCTTTTTGAATTTTAAAGCAGTAACTAAAAATGTTGCTTGGCAGTGATAAAGCATGTTTTAATTTCATGCAACTCAGGTCCTAAAGAGAGTTCTGACTAGGAATATTCATTTGGATTTTTATTTTATCACTCAAGAACTCAAGAATACAGTGCTATGGTCTACCTAGTAGGGAGAACCTACATGAATGGGATAGAGCAATGTTTTACACAAATATATTAAAATTAAGTGTAACTTGTGTATTTTAGAATAGCAACAGAGCAATATGAGAAATATGGAACACCACAAGAGAGTCCTGGAGGTTCACACTTCAATCATTCCTAAAAGATAGCAGTCACCAAGATTATTTGGAGCTGCAATATGGGACACAAAAGTATTGATTAGGAGAGCTTTGGGTTTTGTTCAACCCAAAGAGGGAAAGGCTAAAGGAGGATCTAACTGCTGTCTTCAGCTTGTGTATGGCTGCAGAGGAGTTGGAAACAGCATTTTCTTGACAATACACAATTTTGTCCTTGGCAAAAGAAGGACAATGTGTAGAACTCCAATGACTGATATCCCAGTTAGATGTTCATAACAGTAATTGACAACATCTGTCAAACACCAGAATAGGTTACTCAGGGAGATCTGAAGAAACCTGAGCCACCTGACTGAATGAAAAGCCATATCCAACATCAAAGACAACCTTATTATGCACAGTGGGTCTGACTAGATTTAGAGAGATACCTTCCAATTTCATCTACTCTGTAATTCTAGTCTATAAAACACACATCTCGTTTTCCACTTCCTGTGTTCCTTACTCAAATTTTCTGAATACTACTCCCACATCTTTCTGCTTTCTCACAGAAACCCCAGACATGAAGCCAGAGCACTAACCGTATCAAAATGGTCAAATGTCTTGATTTGAGACAATTTAAAAGAGAACACTCTAGAATGAATTGCCTCTCTTCATGGGTTGAACCAATCCCCTCCCACCAATAAGGAATGAATACAAGCAGATGTAAGTGAAAAAATAACAGTTGACTAACAAGTAAAACAGCAACAGTCAAGAAATAACAGCAAATAACCACCAGATACAAAACTGTTGAGTTTGCCCCAAGGCAGCCTCTCTGAGACGACCCAAAAAGGAAAAGCCTCTGCCTGCACTGCTCAATAGAAGAAACCAAGATCCAAACCAAGTGGCCAGAGAGAGCTTTGCCTAAGGCAAAGACGGAAAACAAGTGAAGCAAAATTCACGCAGCAAAGCAGCTCAAGCTGCTGCCAGAGCAGAGTTTACAAAGACGGTGATACCATCCCTGACATCGCCATTCTTTTTGCTGTGACACTGCAGGTCTTTAAAGACACAGAAGCAATTTTTGTGTACAGATATCTATGGAATACAATGACTATTTGAGTTACCCCAGGAAACCAAAATAGTACAAAGTAGTAAACCTGTAATTCCTGTACCTGAGAGGGTGATCAGAAATAGTTGTGATTATGGACTACAAGCAGACAGCAATCCAATGCGTTTCTCAGATTGAGCTTGTCATCTTTCTGACACTCTGAACAAAGTGAATTACCTGCAGTATTTCACATTTCAATATGCATGCAAAATATACACGTAACTTAAAATTTTTCAAGGCTGTATTATTGTCCTCCATGGAAACAGGATGAAAAGAATGGCAAAAAGCTAGAAAATGTTACTGCTCTTAGTGGTACAGAAGTAGACAATCAATTACAAATACAGAAACCTAGCACAGCAGAGTAATATGAGGTTGAAACAAATTTGAGGATTCACTTTAGAACTAAAAAGCATAATTTCTCATTCTGATTTTAATATTACAGTTCATGCAATACATGAGAATATAGAGTTATATGCATTTTTGTTCACTGTTCTATAACCATATAAAAATATTATAGCAAAGACCTTATATCTTCCATAAAGAATCATCACAACAGTGGAATTTAGAAATATTTTTATTAAAAACTCTGCTTTGAATGTACTGATTGAGTCCAATGTTATTTGCCTTTTTATAATCTAATATGTATATTCTGAGATTGGTTTAGCAGATTAGGTTATATTAATATAAGATTACTCTAGAAGTTGTGCATTTTCTAACCTCCCATGTGGAAAATTTTATGCATATTATTTGTAAATGTGAAAGCCTCAGGAGCAAGGCTGCATTAGCAGATCCTGTTGCAAAGGTATCCTCAATAATTTACAAACCAACAAAAGCAGAATTAGATATAAGTCATTTTTGGCATATTAAAGTCTAAAATAAATGCAGAGAGCACCATCTTCTGGAGTCAATGAAGCATTGACACTTTACAGTGAAAGTAGACCACTGAGTTTCAGTTAAATAAATGTTTATATATGCAACAAGCTTAGCAAATTGTTCTGTGAGCAGAGTAACTAATGCAGCATGGTTTCAAATGGACTCCTGTTCTGTGTCTCACAGCAGAAATTCTTCCTGTCCTTGCCAGCTCTCTGCATCACTAGGGCTTGCTTTTCTCTGCGGTGTGATAGACAGTTCTTTTCATAGAAGCTCCTTCAAAGAAGGGTTTCTTTTCACTGGACAGTTGCTACTCACACTCTGGTTAATTCAGAGCTACGTGTGAACTCAGCCGGTACACGTGCTGTTTGGCAAAATGTTGGCTGTTTCTTGGAGCAGTTAAAGGACTGAAAAAATTTGTGGAACCGTCCAACAAATTAAAAAGCTGCTGGGAGCTTAACAAAAAATTGAGGTTGATGGAGTTTTATCAGGTTATTAGTCCAAAACCAGTTGGCATAAAGCAGGTAAGCTGTACCCAATTAAAAGGAAAGCTGATATACCAATTAGCAGTTTTGCAGAAAAGGACCTGCGGCCCTGGGAAAAAAGCTGATCACAGGCCAGAAATGTGTCCATGCAGCAAAAGCAGCCAAAAGCATCCTGGACTACTGTAGAAGCATTGCTGCCAGCAGGTTAATGGAGGATATTCCTCCCCTCTGCTTAGCCCTGGTGAGACACATTTGCAGTAGTATGTCTAGATCTGGGATCCCTTGCTCTGAACACATGGCTAGTGTACTGATTGGGACAGAATTACATTTCTTAAAAACAGACTATACAGTGTTAGGTTTAGATCTGGGGTCAACACACAAGTGTTTTAGCTGTTATCAGCTGTTGCTGAGCACTGCTTGCACAGTAGTGAGGCTTTTTCTTTTTCTCACTCTATTCTCTCCCCCACCAGCAGATAGCCTGGGGGTGAGTAAAAGGTTGGAAGGGAACACATCAGGACAGCAGACTTGAATAAACCAACGAGATATTCCATGCAATATAACATTTCATTCAGTAATAAAACTACGGGGATGGGGGTACTTTTTCAAGGTAGCCATCACTTAGATACTGACTGAGCATCAGTATGTTGATGGAAGTTAGTGATTGCTAGCCTTTGTATAATTTTTATTTTGATTTCTGTTTCTTCACCTGTTAAACTATCTTCATCTCAACATACAATTTTTCTCCTCTTTGGCCTTTCAATTATTTCTTCCATCCTGCTGGGGGTGGATGAATGAGAAAAGGAATGTGGGCTTAGCTGCCAGCAAGGTTAAACTCCCTCAACTAGATAATCTGCAGAGGGGTCTTCTGGTGCCTCAACTATTCTGTTTCTAAAATACATACAAATAGAGCTGACTTGTCCCAGGATTACTCTCTACAATACTATATTCTTTTTTGATTTGAAAAAAATTTAAAAGTGAAAATTGATACTTCATGCATCTTCTTTATCTCATCCACCATGTTTTGCTCCTATGAATTAATGAAAAGATGAACTTAATTCCTTTGCACCAAGTGTTGAAGATCCCATATGAAGAATTTCTTGCTTAATCCTTAATCTGTCAGTTTAACTCTTATATTATTTTGTCTTTAACTACACACTAGTAACAGCTCACAAAGTGCAGAATTTTCTACCACAACACCCAGATACAGAAGCCCATAAATTCTCTGTTTTTGTCTAAAATTCTTAAGTTTTAAAAGGAGGAACAGATTTTTCGGTCTAAAGTAGATTTCAATTTGCAAAACAAGTCAATTCCTGGACAACTATTTTCTAGCATAATTTTCTTCACATTCTATCATGTAGCATAGTTGCATTTAACTGGATGACAGTGTTATCACAGTGTTATTACTATGTCTTCTTGCTCTGTTGAGCTATGAACATGCAATTGGCTACTAGTTAGTTTCAGATTTATATTCTCCATTAGAGGTCAGCAGAAGACCATTTATCTATAAAGGATCTGAATGGTTCCCATTTCCTCTTGAAATTCGAGGTCATTAAGCCATTAAGCCTGTCACAAGAAGAAATGAATTTGACTTTATGGGTCAGGAAAAGCTAAGGCTTAAAGTTCACGATAGCTATTGCCTGTTCCATGTGGAATAGCTTCATTGTAGAATCATTGTAGGCAAATTTAGATAATTTAAAAATGTGGAATGTGAACAATCATGCCACTAAAATGAATGGCAACACAGAGAGATTAATGTAGAGTAGACATACCTATAAGATCCTTCTTATGCAGACAAAATGCAATGAAAACTCCCATTTTTGTTGTCTCTCCTCACATTTTCTGTACCACTGAAAAGTTACCTTTACTTAAGAGACTACCTAGATGAGAAGATTCCCCGTCTTCCAGTTTTGTTGTTTTTGGGGGGTTTTTTTAAGTATGCTTGTATAAAGGGAGCATTTCACTTCACTCTCCATGGAAGAATTTCTGTAATGCCAAGGCTTCTCCATATCTGAAGTTTGTAATGACCTTCAGTCCCTAAGATTGGACACTTCATAGGTGTCCAATAAGCAAACATTTAGGATTAGGAGTTATTTTTAAATTTAGCTTCTGTCATAAGAACTATACTATGTTTTCATTCCCAAACTTAAGCTTAGTCACTGTTTTGGTTAGAAGTGAGGAATATGTCTAGAATTATTCTGACAAGGATTTGTGAAGGAATGATGTACTTGTATACATGAAGTTATTATAAATACTGAGTTGTTTACTCACAGTAAACTGCTCTCTCAAAGGCCACACTACCATGAAGTCACCTACAATCAAGACTGAAAAAGTTCAGTCTAATGAGCTCAGCAATGTACACAGGGAAGCAGTTCTTAAAACACAACCCACCCCAGCCCCAACACTATCTAAAAGTATGCCTTTTGAGCAAAAAGTGACTCTACTGAAAAAGAAATAATACACTGAAACACGATGATATAGACAAAAAAAAATTCTCCTTTCTTCAATTCTAATTATTCAAATCTAATTATTTATTACCTCATCAAAAGTAGGCTTATCTATAGCCAGATCTCCTACATTAAATTTTCACAGTAGCAGATTCTCTACCAGAGTGCATTTTTGAAGAATAATAAATAGAGGTTCTCTAGTGAAAATAATCTAGAACGGAATTTCCTAGTCTGAGAAAATGAAAATCCTTTTGAGGATTATCAGACGACTTCAAGTGGTTGAGGTCATAATTACTAGAAAGAGAGTAATACCCAGGCAATTTTACAAAATATTTTATCATTTTTAGAAAATAAATTTCAAAGTAATTTGCCTTTCCTCCTTTAATACATTCTAATATAAAAAATTATCATCTTCGCATGAAGTTTGCATATCAGCTTTTGGTGAGTTATTTATTTCCTTGCTTAAACACAGTAGGCAGCTTCTCTCTGTCTATACACTCATAAAAACATATTGTATAAATAATGATGATAAATTGATTTAAAAAACCTAACTGGTCAATAAATTTGTGATAAAATTGAACTTTCTGTGCTAACTAAAACCTTTTCCTGAGCTCTATTTTCAAGATTAAGTCAATATGTATAAAACTGAAAAGATAAAAAAAAACCCTTTCCCCATAAAACAACTTCAGTTGTACCCTAAATGTTAGCATACTCTAAAATTTTGTAAATGCAAAGCCAAATAGAAACAAGATCAGAATCTGCACAGCTTGGAAATGTGACTTATCATAGAACTGCAGGACAACTCCCCCTCCCCAAACCAACAAAAACCAGAAAACAAAAACAAAAAAACTCACAAAACAAACAAAAGTAACTGTATGTTGCTGTATGTTGCTGTATGTTGTGGGAGAGGAAAGGATAACTGCTGTTTCTTGTTTCGGAATACTGAAAGCGGTTCCCTTCCTTAGAACACTTAAAGAACACTTAAAGAACACTTAAAGGCATATTCAGAGGTTTTCAGAATGCCTTAGTATATGAAAATATACAAAACTGTAAAATTTCTCTGAAATTATCTAATCCTATTTTTTTCTCTTTCTCTAAAGGACATCACACTTCAAGAGAGGACACACCAATGTGGAACAGCGGACAAGTTCCACTGGATCTTTACATGATTATAGTGATGGGACTCAGGAGCCTGAAAAAGATCCATGACTCTTGTTTTTGTATAATAAGTGCAGAAAACACTTTCAAAGATCAGATTTTATTAGAATACAAACCAGTTTACTCAGCTTTTAAGTTAAACCTAAAGTAACTAGTCTAGATAATGGTCCACGCAGAATCTTGCTGCTGACAAAAAGTGAATACACCATATATACTTGAGAAAATCCCAAACCATCAGCAGCCTATTTAAAGCATTAGTAAATTAACAAAACCAGAGCAGCTATGATTGATCCAGTAACACTATTATTCACAGTTCAGCTGCCACAGTAAGTCCTCTTTAATAATATCCTCTTCAAAAACACTAAACAAGAACAACTGCTGATACTGACCTCTTATTGTTGATATTAAGATCACCTTTGCAATGCCCTTCTGGATCCTCCTGCTAGCAGTTTCAGTCTTCCTCAAACAACAGCCCTGGGGGGAAAGCAGAAGAGGTCACACTCAAAGTCTTTGCACAGAAGAGGTTCACGATTAGGGTTTCTTCCTTCTGTTTTCTGGCAGGGTGTCAGTGATTTCTTCTTGCTTGGCCTTGGGCTTGTTTGGGTTTATATCTGCACTTTTCCTCAACACAGCCCACACGTTGCTGGTACTGTCCCAACCCAGCTCACACTGGGGAGCTGAGAGTCACCCACCCCTCACATCTTAGGTGGCCAGCAGCAGCCAGACCAGGGCCAGACTCGGGCCCCATAGGTCCCAGGGCACCACAGCCCTTCTGCTAATGATAACAAAATCATATGCATGCAGATCCCACACTGCCACTCTGCTCGTGAGGGTGCCACTACAACCACAAACACAGTCCCAGTGGTGCTTTACCTTGGCATGAGCCCTGCTCTCAGACACTGTATCTTATTATTACGGTTCATGAGGGCCTCTCATACCATGTAAAGTCTACTTCTGCCAGTTATTCTGAGTGTTTAGTATTTCAATGGCTCCTGAAGGCTTCAGAGAAAGTAATCCTGAGGATTTAATTTTAGAGCAAAAGGGATGCCTGTTGCAAAGGAAATACAACTGAACCATAAAACACAGATCTCTCCAGGAAAAAATCAACAAACCACACAACAAAACACAGAGAGGGACTTGCGTAAATATATTAGATAGTCACATTTTCACTCCTTCTCAGGGAAAAAAATAGGAGTTTTACAGACTCACAGACACAGACATCAATTGATCAAGTAACTTCCCTTTTGAAGGCAAGCCTATGATTACTTGCCATCTTTTTAAGGTCAGCAGATTATTTCCAGTGAAGAATTTACAACATACATTTATGTTCTGAGAAAAATAATTGCAACTAGCAGAAAAACATAGGCAAAACTGTAGCCTGATTAATGCAGACTAAAATCCGTGGTGGAAAGCATCATGTGTTTCATAAGGCAAATATGAGGCTGTAATTGCTGTGTTTGTGAAATCGTAGATGAAAGAGAATTGCTCTTTATATCCATTTCATTTATTTTTTGAAACGTGAAATATTTGTTTAGTGTTGTTCTATGGTAGATTACATCCTCCCATATTTCTAGTGTTAGTCTGACTCAGATATATTTTACTTGAATGCTGATGAAATAATTTTAATAGAAAGAAATAAGGAAACAAACAACTCCCTCCATATCATTTCCACTGTGGCTCATCATATTGGGGAGGGAGGGTGAGTAGGGGAAATACCCCAAACAGGCTATCAAAATCACATCAAAAATAAAGGTAAACATCTAAAGTAATTTCATATATTTACCAGAAAACCTCGTGTTTTTCAAAAGCCCATAAAAATTTATGAGGATTGTGCTGCCTTTTCAGCACCCACAGAAAATGAAAACAGTATGCATGCACGCATTAACATCATTGATTAGACAACCCCCTATGACAATTACTATTTTTGACACAACAATAAGTTGCTTCATAACTGCTGCCATCATCTCTTTTCCATTTCTTCTCCATGACCTTTCCCCATGTTTAAATAAACAGAATGGTATCCCAAAGAGTAAACTATAAATTACAAACCCCAATATTTTTAAATTGCATTGGGATCCAAACTGTGTAAAATAACACTACAATTACTACACACCTGTTAAAGTTTTATTTTAGTCTCCATTAAAAAATAAAATAAAAAGAGAACTTTCTCAAACTAATATAAAAAGGTAGCACTGGTCTGATACAATACAGTACTACTACCAAGTAATTACAGCAAAAGCACAACATGCTAAATCATTATCATTGTGGATATTTGTCCAAGTTATATCAGTCTGTCTGCTTGCATTCATCTCTCACAGAAAATAGCCCAAATGCCACCTGTTTTATGAGGTTGAATGTACACTACTGTGACAGAAGATTTGTTCAGCAATTTATAGAATGTTTCTCACTGATTATATTATGGAGAACACCATCATCATATTTCTGTTCCACTGGCAGGAGGATAAGTTTCAGACAAACCCGTCTGTCTGGCAGAATTATTTTGCTAGTCATGCTGGGCTTGCTGTAGCCTGAAAAAACCCAAATGTTTTCTACAAGTCTATGTTTGCATTAAAGCATTATTAATTTCATGGCCTTAGACAGGCAAAATTTCCAAGGACTCTGAGATGCACTCTACTGTGCTAATACAGCAACAACTGATTTAATCCTCTGAAAACTGTTTTTAAAAATGAAACTATTTTTCAGACCTATAGTATCCACATCACTCAAACTGCAACACAGAAAACAAACCATAATAGTACATGAGAGCTAGATCCTAGCTATGCAGCAGCATTCAGTCAAGCCGTTCAGCAGTGATGCTGCAGGATTTGGCCTGATGCTAATATCTGACTGGTTTATTGTTACTTATTTCCAATGAATCATGACTCTCCATCATGTATGTAGCTGCTTCTCTGGAATTCTAACCCTCAACTATAACAGACTTGGTATGCACAACAGCTGCCTGATGAACAGTATCTCTTCTACTTGTTTGCTTCTTGTTGTGTGCTTTGTTCTTTCAAGAAGAGTGACCAGAAAAGGTAGATGTGAAAAGAGGGCAGTGATATTCTTGGGGTTAATAAATATGCACCAGAGGAGATGTTTCCACCCTGCCAATTCCAGCAAGCAGTCATTGCACAGGCAGCCAGACAGCAGTTCACACAAAGGCATAGGCAGACTGCTGTGGGGGCAGGAAAAACAAATCAAAGGAGGATTCTGTAGAATTTGCAGTAACCCAGACACATGCTGTACGGACTGAAATTAGGCCTAAAAGCACAGTTCACCTTGCAGTGATTCATGGACAGGCAGGGAGCTGTATATATAGATAAACCTTTTGTTCTAATATGTTACATAATCATCCTACTAGAAATTGCAAATACGGCAGATTATAAACTGAAAAAATAGCAGGTTTTGTGTTTCAAAATATTTCGGGGCTCCACTGAAGAACTCAGTACTACCAAAAGCTCTAGAATGATTGATTTGTAAGTTCTGATTAACTCCTTATTTCTGTAAAACTTATACTGTATAAGTATATATGGTATATATAATGATATATGGTATATATAAGTATATATTCATTTCATAATATATGAATATATATAACATTATAACATATATTCTATTATATATATAAAATACTATATATATGAATATACATGATATATGAATATATACTTAATATATAAGTATATATTTATTTTGGTGTAGCTTTATATACCATATAAAGCTACACCAAAACAAATATATACCATATATATGTACCATATACCTTTATATACTATATAAAGCTACACTGAAATGAATGGGCATCATCATTCACCCACAGCTGTCTCATATTCCTCACTCTTTTTCCTGGGAATATACCCAGAAGATAACATTCTGCGCCATATCTGCAGGGAGATGGGCTGGTTCAGCCTCAAGAAGAGGTGACTGAGTTGGAGCCTCATTCAGGTGTATAAGTGTCAGAAGAGAGAGTGTCAAAAGCATGGAATCAGGCTCTCCTCGGACAGCCAAGCAGTAGGAAAAGAGGCAATGGGCAGAAACTGATGCACAGGAAGTTCCTCCCGAACATGAGGAAGAACTTTACTGTGCAAGTGACCAATCACTGGAGTAGATTGCCCAGAGAGATTGTGGAGTCTCCATCACTGGAGATACTCAAGAACCATCTGGACACAATCCTATGCCATGTCCTCCAGGGTGACCCTGCTTGAGCAGGGAGGCTGGACCAGATGACCCACTGTGGTCCCTTCTAACCTGACCCACTCTGTGATTCTGTGACTTAGGTGTCTATGTCTTAACTACTCTCTTGTCCAGATAACTTATTTTTTCCTTAGCTATTTCTGAACAAACTTATTGAAATTCCTAACTTTTTCATTCCTGTTATACATACAAAGTACACAGATTACATAACTCTTTCAGAATTTTATTTTTAACTGTTCAGTGCAAACCTAAAACTTATTCATGCCTCAAAAGGAAAACGACCTTTCAACTTCCCCAGCCTTCACAAAGAGCTCAAAACCAGCAGAAATCCATATTGATTGCAGGAGAAGGAAGGATTTGAGCCCTTGTGAAAGAGTTTAAGAAAGCCAAACACATCCGGTGGGACAGGAAGAAACAGAGCTAAGGGTTATGGGCAAGACAGAAAACACAGGGCTGGGCATTTATAATGCATGTTAGCATGTCCTTTCTATTAAGGACTGAAATTTTTCATGGCCATATCTACTAACTATTCAAGACATCCATACAGGCTACTAGAAAATATCTCCAAAGATAACTTGTCACTGTCTAAAGCAATAAGTGGAGGATCTGGAAATTATTCATCACATTACTGATCTTTATTACACACTCTGCATTACTCATCTAAGTGGTGAGTATCAATGCACATTTAGGCATTGGAGACAGAATATTTTTATTTGATTTTCAAAGCTGAGTCCATCTGCATTTCGGGATTTGTTTTTTTATTTAGGTAAGTCAGGGGCAACTCCTCCTCAGAACAGAATACCACCACAGTTCTCTAACCAGAGCAAGCCAAAATTCAAAGAAGAATTTTGTTTGCTTAATCTATGGACTCTTTCAGTAAGGTTAATATTAATTCCCTCTATCTACAAAATGTGCAATCAGCATTTAAGTCGATGGTTGAGAAGCACCTGAGGCAAGAACTCTCAAGGCTGAGAATGTTTCTGAGCTACCCATGTGCATTAAAAAGCTTAGTGTCTCAGTATACACTGAAAATAGAATAAAGGTTGAAGTCTTGATTTGCATGTTGATATTCATAAGTGTATATGTTTTAAAACTTTGTATTTTATGTAAAAAACTTATAAAAGCACTAGTACTAGCATGCAACAAACTAGTCATGATTTATCTGACTTCTACACTAAAAGAATAACAGAAAAATCTGAGAGCAATATTTTTAAGTGTCTTGGAATTTCAGAAATATCCAGTTGTTGTATGATAACCAAATGCTAACTTTTTAATGCACTGATAACAGGATGATTTCTATACATGTTTTAAATATATTTGGCAGGAGTTTGTAATTTGATCTTAGATAAGAAGAGGTCAAAGGAAAGGACAGGAATCCTTCATGATGTGATATGCATGCATTTTTTCTTCACAGCTCACAGAAGAATGGTAACCCTCAGATAGGGCAAGACAGTTTTCTTTTTTCTGTTTCAGCTTCTTAGCTCTGCAATAAGTGCATGATTTTCTTTGTTTTAGATACTTTTAATGCTATCTCTCAATCAGTATTGCTATCAAAATTTTAATAACCAATTATTCCTTTTTTCATTGTAATAATATAGTAAATAAAAGATAAAAAATAACATTATACTGAGAAAGCAGTCTAACAGCTCCAAATTCTGAGCTGACAGAGATGTTCTTTTTATATGTAGAAATCATTTTTGGTCAACAATATTTCTTCATGTTTTAGCTCAAACGAGATATAGCATGCTTAGGAGTACAGAACAGTCTGTGCCTTCTGAATTAAAAGGCAACAGTAGCTGATTTCCACCCCCACCCCGCCAATACTAGTGTTTCGATAGTTCTCCATTAATTTTAAGAACTTTCTTCTTATCACAAAATCTACATTGCTCTGTTTTTACACCTGCTTGTAGTATCTATGCTATTTTGGACATTTTCTTTTTCAACATTACCTAAACTCAAAAAATATTACCTTGGCTGAAGACAGAGAAGAAATTCCTATTAGAACAGAAACCTCTTTATCTTAAAATTGTTTTTTTCCCAAGGACTCCAAGTGTTATAAATGGTGCTTGGTGTTTGTGGATTAGAGGTTTTCTTTGTTGGTGGTAGTTGGTTTTTTTTGTTTTTTGTTTGTTTTATTTTGTTTTATTCTTTTGAGTAGCCAATTATAATGCCATATGGTAAAGGACTGTAGTTTATCTTTTCTTATTTCTGGTTGCTCACCTGAGCCAATCACACATACTTCTTTTACAGTTCATGTATTAAAACCACATCTCTAGGACATGTTTCATCATATTTCATTTGCTTATTTACTCCATGATGCAATCAGTCACATCTTATTCTTTCATGACTGTAGGACAAATACATGTGATTAATTCAGGTATGTGTATTTTCTCCTCTAGGAACTCGATTTCTTGCTTAAAACATTTTAAGGTGCTCACCAAGAACAGCTAAGCTTGTGTTGCTTCATAACCTCTATATTTAAATATAAAATTTATAGGCCTTAAAGAATGCAGCGTTTCACCACTTCCTTGGTAAGTGCCTGAAGGGCAGGCAGAACATTTTGCCCAACATGCCTTTCTCTCTCTCTCTCAAAAGCTGTGGGTTTATTTCGGTCATAATTGCAAATATGAAGCCTATTGTAAAATAATACTGCTTTTAAAACTTCACATTTAAAATTCTTTGCAAGCATACTGATAGATTTGCTGGTAACAAGCAAATGAGTATTGCAGGAAGAAACAAAAATAATGTAGTGAGCATTGCAAGAAACAAAAACCTTGCATGTTTCCTGCTCCCTGTGCAGTACATATATCTACATTACTATTTAGTGCCCTGTGGTGCTGAATATTGTAGGTTGATGGAACATAATGTTGAAAAATTGTCAGACACAGTAGAACTAAATGATTCTTTGACCTTTCAGTGACATGACACCACGAGATGATGAAAAATTTGCATGCAAGCTGAAAGGCTTTGCAAAAGTTACTCAAATGTATTCATGTGACATAGTTTTATATTTAAATCTACCATTTCCTTTAAAGAATTCTTCATTGTCTTTCATGTTTAAAAAAAACCCAAAACACATAAGTATAGAACAATAAAATCCCTAACCAAGGGATTTGTTAGGAAGTCTGACTAACAAATAAAAAATCAATTTAAAAACTATTTCAGATGCAAAATTCAACAGTTTTTTATCCTTGTTTAATTATAGTTTGCATTATATTAGAGCAAAAGTTTATTTTCATATCTTAAAATGCAGAGGACTTTTGTTTGTTTTTATTAAAAAAGCTAGTATACCACTTGTCATTTAAATGAACAAAATAATGAATTGCAAATGGAGAGAACTTAGTGAAGCATGAGACCATTTAGCAAAATATTTATACATGCCACACATTCTTCCTGAAAAGGTTGAGTGCAAATGTGACATTTTGAAATGTGTGAGTAGTGAAAACTAAATCAATCGTAAGTAATTCATCACTTAGTAATGAAATTTAATGTTTGTCTTCATTCTCATTCTTATTTTAAAAAGTCTTGTCCTGTAACTGAATGCTTTGAATCAGACCATTCTAATTTTTCCAGAAAATTATTGTTTTTCTTGATTACTCTGACCTGGATAGGGATCTGTCCTTCTAAAATAAAAATATGTTATAATAAAATAATAACCCAGCTTCAGTCATTGATATATCACAGTATTTTTATGTAATTCCACAGCACTCGGCCCATTTAAATCTTTTGAGCTAAGTTCATAGTTTACAGCCATTTCAGGTAACCAGACAAAAAACCTGTGGTGTCCAGCTTCACAGTCCCAATCTAAACTTTTCTCCTGCTTGGGCTTTTGTTTTTGGGCATTGGTTAAATTAGAGCAAAAGTGAATCCATTCTGTGTACTAGTAGAATAGACTATATGTTCACAAATACACTTTTCTGGTTTTTATGTTGTTTGAAGTTTCCCAACTTTTATTCATTTCACTTACGCATGCATACCGGAACAAAAATGTCTTACAGTTTATACTTCAATAATATTTAAGGTGTCTTGTATTATTTTTATAGAGAAATCAATTTACAATTTTGTACAGAAATATTTCCCTATCTCAATTGCCCCCAACTCAAAAAAAAAAAAAAAATCAAACACATACCATTATATGATCAGGAATTTGGAATTTGAAGGTTGTGTGCACATACTGGATCAATAAGATAATATTATGTCTGTATAAACAAAATTAATCTTAACTGCAGTTTTGCAGTTTTGTTGCCCAGAAACTGTTCTCTGCTAACTTAGTTAGAAAATTTGCATGCATGTATGCATGTATGTTCTTGATTAAAAATTATTAAATATTATATCTTCTTCAGGGCATGCATTTTGCAAAGGATTGTCTCACAGATCCTTCTGAAGGGAAGAGCCATTTTAATGTTTCAGCTAACTGCCTTTTCATCAAAGGTGGTGGTGGTGTGGAAAACACCCCAGAACACAACTCGAGGTGAGGACAGCGTCAATGTGTTTGTTACTGCAGCTGTAGGAGAGGACACAAAGCAGCAGCAACATGTCAGTCACACTGCTGATATGAATTCTCCCATATGGGTCAGAGTTTATACACATCTTTAGGTTGTACAATCCATTCTGCTCCAATATGGTTTCAGACGAGCAAGACATGGTAAATAACAACAGGATTGAAATTCTCTTGATAAAGAGTACAGATTACAGACTGACAAGAATAATCAACCTCTTTCTTAAGAAAGTTGTGCTGGTCTTGTTGGCAAGATCATTAGATGAAAATGTTTCTTAGCTAGTGAGATTTGCAAAGACCCCAAGAGGGACCTTCACTCTCTTGCTTCCAGAAAGAAAAAGTGTAGAAGAGAATAGCAGAATGGTTTGAGCAGGAAGGGACCTTAAACTCAGAAGCACTGCATAACTAATCTTTTCAGCAGGAAAGCAAGATCACCACTGCATAGTTTTTTGGCTGGTGCCAGGTATTTGAATAAATGCACATTGTGGTCAATCTTATTTTCCTAAGGTAAGAATGTGCCTTCTATGAAGATATTGTTCATCAACGAAGGGGAATGCATTTCTATTTGGTCAAGTGGAAGTAATAAAAAACAATAACAGGTTTTAGAAAGGTAAAACCCAAAAATATAGGAGAATCCTATGCATTTCACTCAGAAAATATACCAGATTTCACATTATTGTTTGAGTGTTTGAATAACCAGAATTTCTTCTCAGAATGGAAATATATTATTGACTGTTGGGTTATTCTGCTATGGGTAATTTCTTAATGGTAGTTCTCTTACTGGGAATAAAGTTTACTTCTTTGAAGTTTTTATGAGACAGTAAATCCAATTTCTTTTCATTTCAGTTGAAGTGCGAGTCTGAACCTACTGACTGACTCCAAGAATCAGTAATAGCAGGCTGAGGTCCCTTCTGCTACAGTTGCAAATCATACCTCTTAAACCTGCCTTTTGCAACACTACAACATCCCTCACTTCCACTGCACATGCATTTTCTTTCTGATCTGTAACCTACAAATAGCATCACAAGAAGGTGGCTAGATGCTCCAAAAACTGTATGTAGACTGCTTGGTACAGTGGTCAATAATTCTTAAGTCAGCTTTGGGTTCCTTACCCAGTTTTGCACGTGACATTTCCTGTATCTTTGTCTTTTTCAGAAGCTGCTCAATAGTAGGTTGTATTATACCATTCCCACATGGCAATTCTCTCTGTGAATTCTTGTAGAATTTCCTTTAGCATCATTAATAATAAAATCCCAAGGAATGGTTAAAAAGTGTAAAAAATTTAGAATTATAGTTCAAGCAATATTGGTCAGAAAATCAACCACTAAAAAGAAGCTTTCAAATATTGAAGACAAAGCTTCTTCCAAACCTCTAAGGCTCAGAAAAGTTGATTTTTATGTACAGACTATCAGAGCTCATGTGGGTGAGGGAGAGGGTGTAGCAGCACACAGGAAAACACACAAACTGCTATGACAGCCTAATAATAGGTGTCTTACTGTCCTTCTGTTCTTTTGAAGATGTATGTACCTACCTTTACAAAACATTAACTATCTTTGTAATTTGATACATAGCACTCTCCAAGAAGCCAGGTCTGCAAATAAGATAATGGCTTCAGCAAAAAAGTAAAAGACAATTTCATATCTACATGGAAGTATTTCCAATTTAATTATTAGGTAGGGTTTTTTAATATATTTTTCTCTTTTTTTAATCTTATTGAGGCACTTACTGAATATAAAGAGGCAAGGAAAATTCCTACATTAGAGGAACGTGCAAAGGAGGCAAAATGAAAAAGGACCATCAAGTAATGGTGTCAAGGGACATAATAAAACACAAGGAAGAGATAAAAATATACATGTGCGTCAAAGCACTGGGAAGTAATAAGCTGTTATTACTGAGCTACTGAGTAGTTTGAGAATACCCAAACTTGGAAGCAAAGTGATTCCATAGGTCCTTAACCCTCTTTAGAAATTACATTTATTTACAAAACTAACTAGCTTATCTACTTCAATTAGTCTCTCTCAGACAGGCATTCTCTGCTATCATATATTTATATTAGAGATTATGGCAACATTTCCTAGTCTAATTCAGCTTTGAATATCAACAAATAGATATAAATAATAATAATTAGAAAACCTTTGGATTTGTTTAAGAGCTATTCATGGTTAAATGGGGGTTTTTTTTGTTTTGTTTTTAAATACAACTTTGTGCTAATCGTTAAAAAAAAAAAAATAGAGACATAAGAGATCCCCTCTAACAATTTATCTGGCATTTTATACTTCCATAAAACATTCCAGGGTGCCCATTACTGTATGATAACAGCATGCACACTAAACTCAGTGTAGGTGAGCTGGGTTAATATTATGCTTCAACATCACACCCTGGAGCATCTTATTGCTAAAATGATGGAAAGGTCAAACATTTACAGCTCACCATCATGTTTCATAGAACAGTTTTACGCTGCTACTCTCTGTTACTTCATCCTTTCAGGAAAAGTGTTTGCAAGATAAAATAACAAACATCATTCAATTAAAACAGCTTTCTCAAAGTGCTAACCTGCAGGATAATCTTGAAGTTCTCTTTGGGTAAGGTCACATCCTTCACATACAGTGCTAATACATACAGATACTGATTTATAAATTATGCACCAGTAGAAAATACAGCAAAACTTTTGTTCAACAATTAAATGGATTTTTTTTCAATAAAATGAAAGGATGGAATATGGCAGACACTGACATTTTTACTGCAAATATATTAACCTTAAGAAAGGACAGAGCTGCATTGGGTGGGAAACAGTTTTAGGTCAGCATCAGTGTCTTGTTACACATCTCAGCTGCTTTAGGACAGAGACAATCATCCCCAGAAAAAATCTGGGTAATAGAACAGTACAGAGGAGCAGAGTATAAGAATCTTCAATCATACATGCAGCATCATTAACTATATGTTTGTGCTATCCAGAACTGTTCTAGTAACATCACAGAAGCATTCAGGTTGGAAAAGACCTTTGAGCTCACTGAAATCCAGCCTTTCAAGTTGGAAAAGACCTTTGAGATCTTTGACTCAATGCTGCCAAGTCCACCACTAAACCATGTGACACTGAGTGCCACATCTACATATCCTTTAAACAGTTTGATATGGTGACTCAATCACTTCCCTTGGGAGTCTATCCCAATGCTTGGAAATTCTCTTGGTGAACTTTTTTATTCCTACTATCCAGTCTAAACCTCCCTTGTGCGACTTCAGGCCATTTCCTTACTTGTTACTTAGGAGAAGAGACCAACCCTACCTTGCTACAACCTCCTTTCAGGTAGAGAGTGATAAACATACTTTGCCTTGTTAAAAAATGGACCTTGATGATCCAGCCTGTCCAGATACTTCTGCAGAGCCTTCCTATCCTCCAGCAAATCAAAACTCCCAGCCAGCTTGGTGTTATCTGTAAATTTACCCAGGATGCACTTGATCCCTTCATTCAGGTCATCAGTAAAGCTATTAAACAGAATTAGCCCAAAGAGACCTGGGGAACAGCACTTGTGACCATCCACCAGCTGGTCCATTGCCCATTATTCTTTGGAATTGATCATTCTGCCATTTTTTTCCCAGTGAACAATGTATCTGTTCAAGCCATGAACAGCCAATTTCTCATGGAAAATGCTGTGGAAAACCATGTCAAAGGCTTTCCTAAAATCCAGGTAGACAACATCCAAAGCCTTTCCCTCATTCAATGAGATGCCTTGTCATAGAAGGAGGACAGTTTGATCAAGTAGGACCTGCCTTTCTGAATTCATGCTCGTTGTGCCTGTGCCCCTAGCTGTACTGAGCTTGTGGCATTCAAGATGACATGCTCTATGACCTTCTCTGACCTTCTGACTGAGGTCAGACTGACATGCCTGTAGTTTCTTCATGGAAGTTGAAGGCTCCTGGGGATGGTCTCTCTATTTCTCTCAGGTTTCCCTTGTTCATGAAACTCTCCTGCACACCATTCTACAGCACTCTTCTGCAGATTGTTCCAGCACTAGAGCCAGCATCCAAAAGGAGGATTTTTGGTATTGCTTGCTCTACTTAACCTACTTTTGACTAATTCAACTTGTCTGTCACAGCAGTGCTGTATACCAAGAAGACTGAGGTTGCTCACAACATCATACCACCTGAATACAACTTCCACTTTTATGTGGACTCAACAATTGTAAAGTGGTCATACAGGAATCTATCACAAAAAACTAAATGTAAATTTAAAAAGTAGCAACCGAAATACTCTGGTTCTCTCAGCATCTCTGCCCTCATCCCAGAACAAAAGAATTTTCTTCACTTATGGAGAGGGGTCACTGTTTCTGCAGGCACCTAGCATTATTCATTTTGCAGTATTGAAGGTTTTCTGGAAACTGTTGGACCCTTTTCATCAACCTACTTTTCCTAAAGTTGTAATA
The DNA here is from genome assembly GCA_013401135.1 of Cettia cetti. Classification (NCBI taxonomy): domain Eukaryota; kingdom Metazoa; phylum Chordata; class Aves; order Passeriformes; family Sylviidae; genus Cettia; species Cettia cetti. The sequence goes on from VZUI01040934.1 coordinate 39,802, forward strand.
TTAATCATGTCAAGGTGTCCTGAATCTCTTTAGAATTCCTGGAAGGTTACTAAAGAAGGCTGTAGATACAAAATGATTCCTAGATGTTCCCAAAACTGATTTTTCTTCTGCAAGTAACACCATTTCAGCATTATATTATCAGCATGGCCTATAAGACACTCCTGAAGTATGAATTCCCTTAACAGAAAATAATCTTACATAAACCAAAAAAAAAACCCTCAAAAATTCAAAGCCTTAAAAGCACAAAATACAATAGCACAAACAAACTTTCTCTATCTGCATGGATTTAAAATTTTTAAACTGGTGTATATTTTATACAACACTGTGTTTAATGTATCATTTAAGAGTGAAATTTTTAATTATTTTTGGGTTTTATGTTCTTTATTAGGTATTTCAGTGAAAAGTAATTACAATATGTGTACCTACATAAGTATGAAAAAAAAGACAAAAAAACTTTTTATTTGATGTATCTTTCCTATTCTTCTTTTGACTCCAAACTGGGAGTGTTCAGGGATGCTTGGAATTAACAGACCACAAATGCTGCTGCAGGCTTTCTAAGGCAATAAATTATCACTACCATTTTGGAAATAATTCATCAGTAAAATATGATTTCTTTTTCACAGCTAAAAGAAAATACTTCTTTTGCCTGGTACACAGAGATAAAAAGACATTTTAATATTTCTACTAGTTTTAATACCTCTCTGAAAGTTAGGCAGACTACTACTACCCTGAGACCTGCAGAAACTAGTTTCCCTTCTTTTGACCAATGTGCTCTCTTCTCAAGGAAAGGTTTCAAACAGAAACAAAGTGGAATGAAGGCGCTTCAAGCATTCTTCACAAAATAAAGCATGAATCTTATATAATATAATATGAATGAATCTTATAAACATTTTTCAATAATGTAAAAATACATGTGTAGACAGCCATATCCCACTATAGTGCTGGGGGTTTTTTTCTAATTTTAATATAGACAATGTAAGAAAAGTGAATTGTAGAAGCAAATCCAGACTACTCCTTTCTTCCACACAGATATTTCTTTTCCTTTACAGTTAAAGATGAGGGCTTCATGCTTTAAACATCTAGCTCTCACTTTGATTTACCCTATTAAACAAATAAACAAACAAACAAACAAACAAAAAACTATAAGCAACAGTGAATATGCATTTAATCTTTCAAATACTTTTTGAAAACTCTCCTTACTTTATCCATTATTTAAGCTCTTTTGCAAATATGCCTTGTACAGTGGTATCAGTGATCCATGACTACACTGCAAAATAGACTTCCAATGAAGAAAAAAAGATCTTCAGATGCTGGAATTCATGCATTTCTAGTTAAACTTTTTAAAATTTTTGTCACATTCAAGAACGAGGCCACATTTTAATCAAACAAGTGCACCCTGAAATTTGTACCAGCTAGAAGCACTCTTAAATACATCAATCATACTGCCTTTGATGCTGTCTCCAAATCTATTGCTGTCTTCAAATAAGCCATATGAACAATCCTGAATTGCATAAAGCCATGGAAGATACAGATTTGAGACTTCTATTGAAATCATCTATACTTCCTGTGATGGGTTGACCTTAGCTAGAAACCAGGTGTGCCCCAAGCTGCTCTATTACATCCCCTTCTCAGCTGGACATGGGAGGGAAATTAAAATGGAAGAAAAAAACAAACCTTGGTTTAGGACGAGGAAGTTTACTAAAACAAAAATGAAAAAATAGTATATGCACAAGCAAAGAAAAAGAGATTAAAGGTGTTAGTCTCCACATTCCATCAGCAAACTATGCCTGCCCACCCCCTGGGAAGCAGGGCTCCTGAATGCATAGTAATTGCTCTGGAAGGCGAGTGCTGTAAATAGTGAATGCCCTCACTTCCTTCTCCTTTCCTTAGCTGTTATATCTGAGCTGACAGTCATACAGAATGGGATACCCCTTCAGTTAATTTAGATCAGCTGGCCTGGTCCTCCCCCTCCCAGCATCTTGCCCACCCCCAACCCCTTGATGTGGGGAATGCTGTGCCAGCACTGCTCAACAGTACCTAAAACTGTGGTGTGTTATCAACACCTTTCCAGCCACCAATGCACAGCACAGCACTGTGAGGGCTGCTTCAGGAAAATGAACTCCAGCTCAGCCAGACCCAAACACACTTCCTTAATTCAACAGGCAAATCAGGACGACATGCCAGGTAATTCTTGAAGCGTTAGTTTTGTCATCTAGTATTTTGAAGTCAAATTCCAGACACTTTTTAAGTGGTAAAATGCCAATAATCTCAACAATTCTGTTTCCAAATTTTCATCCTCTTCTATTGTATGTGAGTATCTAATGTATTCTCAAAAGTCTCCTTTCAATCTTTGGCATCAACATCAATGCTTCTTGAAACAAGAGAATTAGCTGATACTTAGAATACATAGGATCCATTTCCCACCTCAGGAGAAATTTCCAAGCCTTTCACATAAGCTGAAAGTCAAGTTGTGGAGGATAGGCATGAGTGTGTTTTGTCTCAAACATTCTGGCTGTTGTGACAGGAAAGTTGTGATTGGAAGAGAGGGTCCCGCAGATTTAGGACAGCACTGTTCTGAGCCGGCTTCCTTTTCTGCCTTGGGACTTGTGCTCATGTGTGTTCTCCCCCACCCTGACTCACTTCCTGAAAGGCTCAAAAGGGCTGGCGTCACATGCATGAATGAAATGGCATGAAAACTCTAGTTTACATAACGGGCCTGGTACATACCAGGGTAGCTTCCCCTCTTTTCCCTCTCTTTCCTTGTCTTCCTACCACAGCTCCAGACCATTCATGCAGCAGGACTGTTGTGGAATCTAAGGATTTATGATCTTCTTTGTCCTCGGCCTTCTTCTCCACCATTATTTCTCTCCTCTCTTTCTTTGTCTGGGTGAAGAGTGAGTACAGTATTCCCATATTTGGCACTGAAGTTTGTTGTGGGAGTTGGGAACTTTGGAAATGTGTTGTGGCTCATTAGCCAGCATCTTTGAGAAATGGTGTATTGTGAGTTGTGAGCTAGAACCTTTGAGAAGTTTATTGTGGGAGTTGAGAGCTTATTGAAATGTAGTGTAAAAATTAAGGACTTGTTAGCCACCACTTTTGAGAATTACATTGTAAAATTCAAGGGCTGGTTAGAAAGCACATTTGAGTCTAAAACTGGGCTGGTTTCTGGAGGTAAGATGACTGTACAATAAAAGCATAGAGTTTTCTGACATATGGACTAGTGTCTTTGTTCAGCCTGAGGAGAACTGATAACAAATGTCACACCCAGTACCAAGCAGGTTGTGACACAAGTAGTGTCCACAAGTAGTGAGTGTTGATATAAAAGAACTGAAGTCACAGCAATCATTATAAAGGTAACAACTGTAAAAGAAGATACAAGGGTCATCTGTTGGGTGTTTTTGGTTGTGCAATATGCTAACTAAACAGAACAAATACAAGAAGAAAAATAACATTTTTCCCATAATCTGGAGGGATGCATTACTAAAGAAGAGTCAGCAAATCCTAAGATGAGCAATGACAACGTTGAAGGAATTTGAAAGGAGAAAAAACCCATGCTTTTAAGTATATGAGGGATGCTTCTCGATCAGGCAGTTGTACAGTCTTTCTGATATATGTAATCATTTCTCCACAAAGAAAAACTAGAAAATATAAAATGAACATATCACCTTGGTACTCATAATTATATAAGTGAAGAAAATAATCCTTGGTAAAAGGTAGTCAAGTAAAGGTACTGCATCTGGGGAAAAAATGAAGAATATGGGTAGCAGTAAGTTGCAACAGTGATAGAGTTCTGCTAATTCCAATTAAGTGGCAAGTGGCAATTTAAAAGTTTAAATAATTAGGCACAGATTTTCAAGGCAAATTAGCAAAGCATATGAGACATCCTTCTACAGATAAATAAAAATGATGCTGTTCCAGCCAAGAATTTTCACTCCACATTTCTACAAACAAACAAATATTGGAATAATGGGAAGAGAAATTGTTTACCTTTTTAGAATCTAAGAACCTATTCAAAAATTCTAACACCTTCCCAGGTTTTATAAGGTCTTAAAATAATATTTGCATTTCATCTGCATTTAAACTGGCCACTGATTCTGCAGTGGAAATGAATCTCTTGGTTAAGACACTATTTGAAAATGCAATGAGAAATTAAATGGCATGTGAAAAGCAAGAGGGCAAGAAAGAGAAAACCCCACATCCAATCTTTCAGAAGATCAGAAGATTGACTAATATCTCTTGTCATAATGATGTTGAAAAATTGTTCATACTCAAAGTACTAAATAGGTTAATGTTTAAATGAACATACTCAAGGTGTTTAAGTAAATAAATAAAACAGTTCTTAGCCTTGAGAAGTTCTTTTGTCATATACCTACTATTATTAGAATCCCCAATAACACAGAAATGGAAGCCACAACTGCGTCCTATTTTAAAATTTCCTTGATTGAAAGAATGTTTTTTGTCATAGTCATTCTGAAAAAGTAAAATTTGAAGTATTATTAGTATGTGTCAATCATACAATAAAGCTGAGTTGTGCATGTGAAAATATATACTCAGTACTTCAAAGAAGAGATATAGAATTGTATTTAGAGATCTTTTAGAGTGGCAAAAATAATAACAAATATACTATAGGCAAATTGTAACACCTTAGACACAGGGCAGAAAATTAAAAAAAAACACAAAGTAAATTTAGAAAAAGAATTAATTTTGGGTTGCCCATTTGTAAAACGTCTGAAGAAAATATTCCTACTCCATAGCTGGGATTCCTCCATCATATTGATAACTACCATTGACAATGAAGAAGTAATCACTGATGACCTACTTCAGTGAAAAGCAACATTAGAATGACTTATTTAATATCTTTATAAAACTCAGGAAAGACAGAATGAACCATCAGGTTTGCAATGACATAGAATTAGAGGGAATAGGCAGTGCTCTTAAGGCCATGCAGAGGAACAGGCTAGAGAAATGGACCAACAGGAATCTCATGAATTTGAAGATCAAATGCAGGTGATGCCCTGGGCAGGAAGCCTTGGTGCAAAGGCCGAGGGCAATGTCTGCCTGCCTGCCTGGGACCATGTCTGAGGAAAGGGAGCTGGGGGCCTTGGCAGACACAAGTTGAGCATGAGCTAGCAGTGGGGGCTGCTGAGATGGCCAGCAGCACTCTGTAAACCATCCATCAGTGCACAGCTAGGATATCAAGAAAAAGGATTATCCCTCTCACTTCAGTGCTTTTGAGAGCACATCTGGATACTATGCCCAACTGACAAACTGGACTGGGTTCAGCAGTGGGCTCCCAAGCACCTTATAGCTGAAGCACTTGCCACATGATGAGGGGCTGAGGTTCTAGGACATGAACATCTTGGCTTACCAGAGATCATGAACAGCTTTTAGTATCTAGGAGGACTGAGAAGATGCAATCAGACTTTTTATGAAGGGGAATAAGTTGTAGGGTCATATAAATAGTAAGGAGATACACAAAAATAAACAATGAATTTTCTTGCAGTCCTTACATAGTTTTAAGACATCAAATGTCACCTTGTTTCCCAGCCTTTAGCCTTGGAGTCAGAAATTTCATGTAAACAAAGTAATGTTTACAGAACTCTTTATCATGTTTTTACATACCTTTCTGTGAAAGAACAATTGATGGATACTTTCTAAGACCAGTGGAGTTGAAGAGGTTGAACCTCAGTCTTCCAATCTGGTCTCCTTTTTAGAAATATATATAAGCTGTAAAAAAAATTAAACTTCCCCTTTTCCCACTTTGACTCCATGGTGATCACTGCGTCTCCCTCGGGACAGCATTGTCTCACAATCAAAACTTAAAAAAAAAAAAAAAATTCTGAAATATTACGTTGTATTTTTGCATGCACAGATTTTTTTTTTTTTCTTAAAAAAAGTTAGTATTCTCCCCAAATTATTAAAATTTTTTCACAGAAAAAACAGTGGAACTAGAAAGCAGAAGGAAGACACAATGCATATATATATTCTTCAGTGATTCAAGAAGCAGAAGCAGGCAGTTGTGCTCCTCTCTTTTCATCACGCAATCAGTAGTACTCTTCAGTTTTTCTTACTTCCAAATTTCTGTGTTAACTTTATGCTTGCTCTCCTAGATGCTGATATTGCTTTCCCCCTCAATTTATCTGTCTCATCCTTTACTTTCAGAAACTCTTTTATTCCTTTATATCAAATCAACTGATGGTTACTGATGCGGCAACCAGTTTTCTCCCTCTATTTCACAGATAAAATCGAGACAGTCAGAAAGGAATTACTGTGATGCAAGGACAGAAAAGACATTTTGCTGTCTTGATTTGATACCAAATCCCTCTGCATTTTTTTCTGAAGATCAAGTAGTACTTTTTAGAAACAGATTTTTTTATTTAATAGGTATATTTTTTAGAGTCAGTTAGTTGGCATTCCATTGTTTCAGGAAGGTTAGAATTTCAAATCACTGTTTATGAGTGTTATTTTCTCTTGAAGCTCTTTAAAAATATTACTTTAAATGGTGTGTTAATATCTTAATACAAAAAGTGTTTTATAAGTAGCTCAGTTTTCATACTTCCTAGCAGGAACATGGTCCTGCTTTATAGCCATGTAGCCATATAGCCTATGGCATAAGAACAGAAGAGCCCAGGAAGGTAACCTGATTATAACAAAATACCTGTGGAAAGTAGATTTCATCATTTTGGCTATAAACATCACAAAAACATTGAGTATTCAACCCACTTTTTAAATTAGGAACAGTAGTCAACAAAAACTAGCTATTTTAGCAGGATAGGCTTCAGAATTGACAATGAGACAGTAACACGTATAGTTTCAAATTCTTAGCCTAAAATAATCAGGTACCTTGTTTTTTTTATTGGTACAAGTCTACTATTGATTTAAATAAATTTACTCTGAAATGATGCCATTTTTAACTAAAAGAAAAATACAGTGAATTTATAAGTTACTTCAGAGCTCCCTGCAGAATTCAGGTTTCTGAAGAGCCCTTGTGAATACACCAAAATTTAGTTTACAGCAATCATAAGAAATGTTGAGAAGCACTATACGTTCTCTATTAGCATGTCAAGAAAATGTTTTGTCACAGTCACTGCCATCACTCAACATGAAGCATTAATGCTTACTTAAAATGACAGGGCTCAGGAATTTGTATGAGTTCTCAGCATTGTTAATGACAGATAAAACCCAGAAGTATTTCATGTACACGCTGAATAATGTGACAAAGACATACTAATGAAGAGGCAGATAAATATCAAAGAATCTCTTTTAATCCAGCTGAATTTAATGCAGAACTAAAGGACAAAACAGACCTGATAATTTTTAAAAATATTTTCTGTTGTTCATTCATTAAGCTGTGACACTGAACAATAAAGATTTTGGCTAAGGAAAGTCTAAGTACAGGTTTCATTTGAACTCAAAAGGCATGCAAAAAATAGCATTGCTAGAAAAGATTTGTTCCTTGTGTTCTCACACATTCCCCTTCTTGTAATCTCTCCATGTCCTCTGATGAATGTTTCAGTACTTTAATCATTATACACCACACATCACCCTGAGAAGTACAGAAACTCTCCTGCGAGTTGATGCCTTAGGAAGGCTGACCTGAAACAGAGACTGGACAGAGCTAGAGAATAAAGTAGGTATTTATTGAAAGGCCTCCAGGATACACCATGGGCAGGACAAGAGCCTGACCATGGTCACTACACCCAAGGCAGACTTAGAATGGTCACAAAATGGCTGACTGGTCAAAAGGTTTTACACTTTTATAAGTTCTGGTCCATTTACATATTGGGGTTCAATAGTCCAATCACAGTTCCAGGTCATGAGGTCCCATCCTTCTTGTTTCTCCCTTCAGCCCACCGTTTATGCTTTTGGGATGGAAGCTGTCCTTGGTCTTCAGCAGGAAAAGTATTTCTTTTGTCTACCTGCTCTGTGAAGAGAGCTTACTAGCACTTAATTAGAGGCTCAGAACTACACCCCTAGGCAACACAGAGTCTGAAAAACATGAAAGCTAAAATTTAAGGCATCAAAGTGACATGGGCTAAGTGACAGCATGGTGAACAGTGTTCCTCTTGAATGAGGGACAGAACGTAAGGTGTGGTCTGCCTGGAGTAGCCACCATACAGGGAAAAGCATTTTCACCAAACTACAAAGTCTGTGAGCCTACAAAGACTCACATAAGCTGTAACAATCTATTATACTTGGAAAAAAAATCCAAAATTATCTTTGGGAAGTTCTGAAATAGACCTTGAAAGTCTAGGCATATGTGTATAAAAACAGGGGAAAGTGGAAAGAAGAAATAACAAGATGTCTATGTCCAACCTTTTCTAAAAATTTATCAAAAAACACAATTTACCCCTTCAGAAGGATTTTAAAGGTTTCTATCTTAAAAAAGTATTTGTATCATATGTTAGTGCTTGGGTGCCAGTGGCAGCCCTGGGGGTTTGCCAAGACGGGCCCTGTGTGGAACAGCCAAGGCTAAATGCCCAGCAGGGATGTCCCTGCAGCCCGTGTGCTGTGGGGCAGGTATCTGCGCTGTGACCTGTGGAGGACCCCAGGCTGGAGAAGGTGGCTGTTCCCTGAAAGATGTGTCCTGAGGAAAGACCCAAACAGCTATTCTGTGTGTAGCTATTAGCATGCTTCTACATCATTATTTCTCTTAAGGAGCCAAATAGCATGTTCCTGCATATTTTTTATAAAACTTTCTGGGGAGTTTGTAAAGATGACCATTATACTCCAATAAAGTTATATTAAGACATTTTATTCAGGGGTCTCATGTGAAAAGATAAAAACTTGAACCTCTAAGGATCACCCCTTCTATCCCCCAAAAGCTTAACTATCTATCTGAGTACATTCAGTACTCAGAAAACCATGACAGACAGTTATCTTTTATCCCAGTAACTGAAGACAATCCCCCTCCCTCAAGAGATGGAAGGAATTTAAAACATTTCTCTTCAACCTTTCGTTTTGAAGCACTACCTTTAATTATTCTTTTCCAGAACAGCTTTGGCTACTTTATTGCTTTCCACAGTCATGGCATTTTGATTCAAGTTTATCACACTTCCTAGATTTCAATAGCAACATCAAAGGAAAGCAAGTCAACTTTTCATTTGCATACAGGACAGTGAGATTTCAGAGAACAGCTGGCTATGCTCACCAGTAAATGGATTATACCCATTTGCAGATGAAAATATTTCTATTTGAGTATGAAGCCCAAGCTCACAATTTATTCAGGAAAACTAGGTTAGCTACAGCAACCCTTACTGAACTCAAAATTTTAAGCGAAGGCCTCACAAAATGTGCCTAATGCACAGTGATTTTTTTTTTCCTTGGGTTTGTATGTTTGTTTTACTACAATGTACATGGAAATAAGAAAATTTAAGAACATGCCATAATTAACCTTCTAAGTTAATTATAAAAGCATCACTTGTTTTCCTTTAAAGGAAATAAACAAAAAAGTTTTTCTTCCCTACAAGTTCCATTAAGCTGTTAAAAAGTTAACAAGGATCAGAAGATACTACTGAATTATCAACTACAATGTAGTCAAATAGTTCCAAAGTCTGAAAATATCTGAAGGGAAAAGAGTTGAAATACGAGTGTATCAAACAGCAAAAATTTAGAGGGGTTTGTTTCTATCTGTGGCATGAAAATATAGCTCCTGGATATATATCTGTTGCAAATTCAAGGTTGAATAAAGAACAGCTACATCAAAAAGAACAACACCAGACAGGTACAGATTCTACACAGATTGTACAGGCACTTGGCCATCAAAGAGGAAAGGATGCTATATGACACCTGATTATGCAAACTCTTGTTTTCCCAAGTTCTATAAAAGGAATGCAATTACTTCAGTTCAGTACAAGTGAAATCAGGAACACCAAATGAAGACTAGTGAATAAATAGGATAACATAACTAATTATGATAGTGATGAAATCACTTTAATTAAGATGGTACTGAAGAGATAAAGTAGACATGTAGTCACATCTGACTGGTGTATATTCATACCACTTAAAGGATGGACAGCTAATGATAAAATATAAGCACATAAGCATGGCAACATACAGCCAATTCCTTATTTAGTGTGATTTTGTGTTCTTAAATTAATAATTCTCAATGTAATTTATTTTCAAATTATTTGAAAACTTCAAGCAAAAATAGCCAAAAATACCCAACAGGATGAAACTGAATAGCCCAGAAAAGGCTACTACTGTTTATATCCATTTTTAGATCTTTGCAGAAGTACAAACAAATCCTCCATGCAGTTCTTATCTTACTCGTTACTATTTGGAAAGTCCCATATGTTTTCTGTAACTGAAATAAAATGATGATAAAATCCCTTTGTCCTCTATCATCCAGTTTTTCTGGGTTTGATTTTAATTTTTTTTTATAGTATTGTACAGACTGGCTATTGTTGTTCCACAGTTGGAAGCCAAATTTAGTGATCCTCAGGAGAAATAAAATGAAGACTAAGTGCAGGCCACAATATTTATGTTTGCTCCCACACTTCTTCACATTTCTGAGTTCAGGGCAAAGAAAATCAATCAGGTCTGTCTGTTCACTGCTCTTTGATGTAATGTTCAGTAACTACTTAATAGTGACTATCTGTCTTGACTCCTGACTACCTTCTCAGTTAAGCATTGTGCACTCCTGAAGCAGAAGCAGATTAAGCACGATACATTTGACATTTTCTTCTGTATTATATTTATATGGCAAGATTTTGACAGTGCAGAGAGCTCTAAGGGTGATTTCTGTGAGAGGGGGAAAGCTAAAGCTCAGCTAATCAACAATGGTGGTAACACTTTTTTCTTCCCCAAGAAAAATACTTTTTGAAAAGAGTAAAACATTCTGTACAGCTGCTACAAAAGAGTGAGAATAGCATGACAGAAACAACTGGGTAGACTCTGAGATGGATAGAGAAAGAGGGGAAGAAGAGAGTCCACTCAGTGGAGCAGGGATTCCTCTGCAGCTCTCAGAGATGTCCCTCTCAGCCTGTGAAGGCCCATGTCAGAGCAGATATCTGCCCTGTATTCTGTGTGAGGGACACCACATGGAGCAGGGATACAGTGTGAGGAGGAAAGAGTGATGGGGACAAAGTGTTAAGAACTGACCAGAACCTCTTATCTTTCCCTGTGTTGCCTGGGGAGGGGAAGAAAGTAGAATAATTAGGAGTGAAGTTGAGTCTGGGAAGAAGGAGGATGGGAAGAGGTGTTTTGGGTTGTATTTTTGTTTCTCACAACTCTATTATTAACTGGCAATAAATTGAATTAATTTCCCCAAGCTGAATCTTTTTAACCCAAAACAGTAATCCATGATTTTTTTCACTGTATTTTCTCCCCCTGTTGAGGAGAGGGCATTAAATGAGCAGGTTGGTGGGTATATGGCAGGCAGCCGAGATTAACCCACCACAGCTTTCTTTGAACCAAGGCATAGAAATATGCATAACCCATGACAGCACATTAGCTTTTGTTAACACTGTAATGACACTAAGTATAAACAGTAGGCAACCACAAAAACAAATAGGGACTTGTGGGATAGTTTTGTTAGTGTGATTTTGTGTACAAAACAAGGTACAGGAAAGCATGCACATACTAAAATTCTGCAAGAGAGGAACCAAGAATGAGTTAAAAGATATGTGGTAAAACATTCTTTAGAAAGTTGTCTGGGGCAGCCAGGATGATCCTGCAGAACAGAGAAGGAAAATGAATGACAAATTACTCCAGATGAGTACTGCTTCAAAAAGATTAAGAGGAGCTGTGTCAGAAGCAGATAGATTCTCCCTATTTTTCTTTGTAGGAAACTGAGGAACATAAACCATAGAAACTGGAAAGGTGGAGAATAAAGTAGTAGCCCACAGCATTTCCCTTATTGAGAGCTCTCAAGCCCCATTACTTTTATCTCTGCAGCTAAACCCACCGACGACCACAACCATCAGAGTTAACTTTATGGCATCAACTCCCTGAAGTAGTATACTCTTATGTCATTGTAGACAAAGTCTTAAAGGATTAATTGTGTTCTATATGGAATGGTAATAATGGAAACTGCATAGGAACTAATTATTAGTAGTATATGCTATTAATTAATGACCATCACTTTTGCTCTAAAGTTTGAAACTCTCCTGAATTATCAGTCTTCTAAACAACCTAAAGAGAGTGAACCTTGATATGTGTATAGATAGGCACACATTCAGTAGCAAAAACTGCACAAATCCCAGATTACCTCTTTTTGAGAATTAAAAAGAAAGTTGGTGTGTTCAATGTTGCATTATACACCCCAAAGAGTCAAACAATTTGGTACACATAGAATCAATAATTCTTCAGAGAAAATACTCTAAAGTAGAATAACAAGGCCCCAAAAAAACCCCAAACCAAACCACCACCACCACCAAAAAAAAACAAAAACAAAAAAAAAAAAAAAAAAAAAAAAAAAAAAAAAAAACAAACCAAAAAAACCCCTCAGAAAACCCAAAAACAACAAAACACACTCCATAGATTTTGCAGCAATAGCAACAACTAGTAACTGGTCTGCAAGTTTCAGCATGGGACCTAGCTGCTGCTATAAAGTGTATAGTGTTGGGAAAATATCCATGTTTCTGTCTTGCAGCTCTCTAATTAACTGCTTGTGTTTTGGTGATGTAGCTCCTTGGTTCCCAAGATAGGCTGACATGCATATGTTGAAGTGAATTTTTTCTAGAGTGTCAGATATAGTTACACAGGATATGAAAAGCAAAGCAGATGTATAGTACTATTCTGTAATACAGCAAACATGCTACAAGGAATACAATATATCCTTTCCCTTAACATTAAATATGCAGTGTACACTCTGGTTGTGACAAGCAAATCTCATTGAAGCTTTAGAACTTGTCATATAGAAAAAAAAATCATACTCTATTGAAATTCATTTAGTTGAGAGCCTGAGGAAATCCCTCCTGTAGGGAACTGGATATGCCAGTCATATTATTGAATACTTCAATCCAAGCACAGTTTTTCAATTGCACCCCTCTTTACAATTACTCAGGGTCTAACACCATTTAGGATCTTTACTAGAGCTGTATCACAGATCCTGCTGCAGTAGATGAATGATCTACTTGTCAGAAACATAGTTACTAATGAAAAAAACCTCCTCTGCTTTATCCTTTAGAGCACTACCTCATTCTCAGATAGGAATTTTAAATAACTGACTTCCATCCAAGATATTAAAGTTCCATAAAGGACAGGTAACATGTCAGTACTTGCTGAACAGAGTCTAAAAGTAAGTGCAATGGTTCTGGTGGCTGGGGTATGGGGCTGTGTTTTTTACTTGTGCTGAACACAGGGTTGATAGTACAGAGATGTTTTTGCTATTGCTCAGATGAGCTCACACAAAGCCAAGGACTTTTCTACTTTCCCTACTGCCTTGTTGTTGAGGAAGCTGGGGGGGCTTGGGAGGTTGAGAGGAGACACAGCCAGGACAGGTGACCCAAGCTGACCAAAGGGATATTCTGTATCACATAATATGCTCAGTATATAAAGTATGGGGAAGAAGCAGGAAAGGGGGAACAGTTGGAGTGATGCTGTTTGTCTTCCCAAGTCACTGTTATGTGTGATGGGGACCTGCTGTCTTGGAGACAGATGAACACCTGCCTGCCCATGGGAAGCAGTGAATTAACTCCTTGTTTTGCTTTGTTTGTGTGCATGGCTTTTGCTTTCCTCTTAAACTGTTTCTACCAGGAGTTCCCTAGCTTTTAGCCTTCTGATTCTCTCCCAGTTTTACTGGTGGGGGAGTCAGCAAGCGGCTGCCTGGGCCTTGGCTACGCTGCAGGCTGGGGTTAAGCCACGACAGTCAGGTTTTCATTTGCAGAAGATGAAGATTGCCCTCAAATTTAAGTTAAAATGTCTTCCGTTGTTAAACATGACTAAGGTATCTGGGTACAGAAATGCCCAAGTGGTTTTATTTAAGAGAAATAGAGGATTTATATTTCTGTGGTAGTGATATAATCACAGATAATGCCATATTATTGAATTAATTGGTCAGTATTTATGGGAATCCTAGCTAAATCAGAAAAAAACATAATGCTGAAATATTTAGTATATAATTTTATTCAGTAAATCTGTATATATTCTTTTAGTGGAAAAGACTAAGAAGTACTGATGTATCTTGTTCCTACAGGCAGCGTTCTTATGCTTCTTCCTAATCTGCCATCAACCGTCTAATCAGAGATGTCATTAGAATGTGCCGTGACATTATCTTATATAATGAAAAGAAGTATCTTTATGTTTCTTAAGTTACATGCCCTTATCCCTCCAAAAAAACTCCACAAACCCCACCCCCCTACCTCAAAACCACAGAAAACATATAAAAACACCAGCCAAACCCTGATAAGTTTAACAAAACTGCCACAGTAGACAAGGATAAGCCTACTTTATCTGATGCTGATTAACCCACCAGTTTTCCAAGTGGCTTTACTGATCCCAATGTGCCTAATATTTCTTTTACAGCAGCATCTGATGTCTCAGCTGACAATGTTTGTAAGTTAAGCACAAAGTTACTAGCTGATGAGCACAGAGATGATGATGGTGCCAGAAAGGAAGAGTGAAACACTAAGTACAACTGAACAAACACTGATTAAAAGGTAAGGGAACGAGTTCAAAGAAATTAGGTAGGGTACCTAACATGAAAATGCCTGAAGTCTGATAGATGTAGCAGTTTGCCCTTAACTTGGAAGCATAATCACTGTCTACTAGTTAGAGTATGAAATATTAAAAAAAAGTCTTTTCAGCCATAAAAGTTAAGACAAAGAAATAAAATACTACTATACTTCTGTATGTTTTTGTCCTCATTACTAAAAAAAAAGGGGAATTTCACCTTAAAGTAACCTAACATTAAAAAGTCCAAATCTCTGAACCACTGATAAACTCCACTAGAAGTACTTTAAGGTTAAAATTTCACACCACACACTACCAGCCCCCAAGTATTTGAAATGAAGTGTCACTGCCACAGACAAGACTGGAAAACACTTTTTTGAGGATAGCTTTATCCTATTTTGCCTTATAGTTTTTTTGTCTCAGCCTATTCATTATTCCTTTCTTTAGCACTGATGGGGAAAATATAGGAAAAATTACATTTCTTATATAATTTTATTATTATATTTAACATCCAATAAATAAAATGACTGTACTTTGCTGCACTGAAAGTTCCATTAGTTCTCAAGAAGAATGCTCTTATGCCTTGCCTGCCAAAATGAAATTCATGTTTTTACAAATTATTTGGCTTGTTGATTAGTTAAGTACAAGTTTAGTACAAGTATCAGGCATAGTTAGACTACACACAGCTTCACTGCACCTACTGCTTGGCAGTTCAATATACTCCTTCATGTACTGCATTCTCTACAGGAGTTAGTGATCAAGTGCTAATTCAAATACTATCAGAGTTACAGCAAAACAGTTCATTGTTCATTTAATGAAATGTTTTACTGTCATTTCAGAGTTATGTCCTCCACTGCACATTTTCCTTATAAATTCCCTTTTATAATTTATATTTCTTTCTTCATACATTAAGGCCCCGTGTGAAGTTTCAGAGATTATGAATCCTTCTACTTTATCGCTTAACAGAGGTGTGAAGTATTTATGTTAGATGCCTTCTGCTTCTTTGCTCCAAAATCACCAGAATACTGGGATTCAAAAACTAGATAAACTTTATGATTTTACCTAATAAAAAAATCATATTATTTTGTTTATGAAGCTGTAGAATAGTCATGGATGAATGACATAGATAACTGCTATAACTAAAAATATAAAGATAATAAGCTAAGTTTACCCTGAAATGTCATTCAGCTTATAGCAACATCAAACAGCATCAGAACACTCATCAAAATAGAATTTATGTCCTAAATGTACCAAGTGTCTGCCAAGACAAAAGAAAGTAAACACAGTTGGCCTGACAAGTCAGAAAACTAAGAGTCAGAAAAACAGCAGATCAGATTTTTACCACCAAAACCCAGTCACCGAGAAGTGTGGTCTTGTGGTAAAGGATATGCTGTTAACTAATTTCAAATGTTTTAAGTTCCGCAAATCAGCTAACAGATCCAAATTAAATTGGTAATTTACCAAAAAAAAAAAAAAAAAAAAAAAAAAAAAAAAAAAAAAGGCAAGAAATAAAAGGTACTGAGAATTCTTATGAGGAAGACCACCTGACAGAAGCCAGATATGAATTTTCCAGGACAGCACAGCAGCAAATTTCTGCCACCTCTAACAGAATTATTGCAGGTAACAAGCAGAAAGCCTTTTGTGATCTACATATGAAACATATTAAATACTGGAGGGTCAAAGAGAAAACAAACCCAGCAACTGAAATGCTAACAAAAAGAAGTTTATGCTAAGCTTGAGGAAATTTGAAATACTTTGGATTTAGAACACACTGCCCACTCTCTTACAGAGAATGCTTTAGAGGGTTCCTTACAGGATAAAAAAATAATGGTTGGCAGAATGGTTACTTGATGGTGGGAGGGAATTCTGTCCATTGACATTCTAAAAAAAAAAACCCTGTAATGTAATACAAATTAAGACAACACTCTGGATCACTGTAGTTTTCGTGTGGGAAGGATCCTAGTTGCCTATGGGTGCACATCCAGGGCATAAAATGAACTGAATTAGAATTAAAAGAGATTTTTTTTTTTTTTAATGACAGAAAACAATGTAAATAAACCCAAGTATTTCTTTTCCATTTCGGAGATGTTAAGCTGCAAAAGACATCAAAGGATTCATAAAAACCTGACAAAAAAATGCTCCAAAAGGATAGGAAAAAAAAAAATCAAGCACATGAGTATTCCTGTGGCTTACTAAATTGCCTCTAAAGATATGATTTTTTAAAACTATTATTTAGGCAAGATGGATTTTATTTAAGTAGTCTTAAGAAATAATATGTTAAATCTCAATAGTTTCAAGCTAAGAACTAACTTTAAAACTTCTGAACTAGTGGAGTTCTGTCATTAAATGATTCATTGGTTCCTACTAAAGCACAAATTATTCAAATGCACAACTTTTTTTAAAATTTCCTAACTTGACCATTATATAAAGATTACTTATATTAATCCAGAGAATAGAACTGCTTTAATCTCTCTTCAAGCCTATGACACATGTAGAAAGGGTTTCCATTCTGGATGACTGGGAGAATGCAGTTATTGTCAATGAGATATAACAAAACCAGGATTTTTGTTTTGTTTTTGTTTTGTTTGTGTAGTGAAGGTTGGTATACTCAGTATGAATATGTATAAAGTACTGCTGTACTCCCTATTTAGGTTTTATTATAAGACAAAATATAAAACAGGTGAAGAAAGACAGAAACCAAGCACAGAAAAACTGGAGTTTGCAGTGTGTATTAAAAATCTGAGTTCAAAGGTTCTACACACTGGTGAATTTTAGTAGCCTGCACAGACCTTTGAGAACTTTATTTTACTAACCTGGCTTGTCCTTTTGAACCAGCCCATCACCACCCTTATTTCCAGCATATATAATGATAACAAATATTCCTCACATTGCTTGCAAATAAATACCATTGCTGAGACTGGCAACTCTCTTATGAGTTCTGCAGTTTTGTCATTCAACTATTAACAGAACCATTGACTCCCTTAAACAGCCCTCTAGAAACCACATCTTAGCTTTAACAAAAAACATGAAACTTTTAGCAATTAATTGCTTAAGCATTGTTTCTTATAAAACTATAAAGTATCTCTTCTGGCCCAAAATATCCTAGACAGTGGTATTATAACACCCTTTCCAGTCTTAAACAAGTATTACTTATCTGCTTGTCTAATATTTAAATATGAGACAATCAGTAACTGTAAAATGCCCAGCTAAGCAGAGGAGCTAAGATAAATACAAGTTACATGGCCAAAAAGGGTTAAGGCACATAAACAGAAGTTTTGCAGCTTCTATTTCAGTAAAGAGGGTAACTCTTCATCACAAAGTTTTACATGAATATATGAAGTGCCTGAATAATCAAATTGTTTACTCAAGTAAAAAACATATAACTCATGCTATTTCCCACAGAAGCTGGATTTTCCCTGTAGTCTTAACTAAAAAAAGTAATTAATTATAAAATAAAATATGATTTTGATGGAAGCAGAAGGACAGCAAGACCTAAATCAGACTGGGGTTTTTGCCCAGCTTTTCAAAGACAGTTGGATAACACGAAACAACTAACAATTTTCTTCTTTTTTACCATGGCTGTTACAATCTCATTGAAGAGTAGGGAAGCATAACTTTTATTCTTATGAAGTTAACTTAAAATGAAAGCATGAAACAGTGATTCAAGAGTCCACATGATACAGAAAACTGAATTTTTGAAAGGGGTTCTTGACATGAATCTCTTATAACCCTGCAGTAAATATTGATATTGAGATGATAATTCAGGGGTAGTTTTTAAGATCACAGCTGCTTAAAACTTTTAAAGATTAGAAATAATTAAAAGCTTAATAGTGTAAGTTGTAGATAGGAGAAATAGGAAGACAATTGTTCTTTCTGTAGCTAAATCCACAAAAACAAATTAAAACCAAAAAGAGACAATATGGATTTTCAAATGCAGTTATTTTTTGAGAAAAATTACATCCTGCCCAATGTTAAAATGTTAGGTGTGGTTTCAGGGGTACAGACAGAAACCACGTCAACGTCAATCTAATAAACTGTAGTTTCTCTGAACATTCTTTCAGCCACCTACTTAGGGCCTTACAGGTAATCTAATGAAAATTCTGGATAATAATTTTTGTTGAATGATTAAAATGAAATAGGATAAAATGAAAACTGAGTTTAATGCCATCTTCTCTGAAGTGAAAAATATATCAATGAAATATTTGAGTAAAGCTAAACACAGTGAAGGATGAAATATTACTGGGCATTCAGTTTGAGAGAGGTTTTGATTACTAAAGATTCATATTTCAGCTCTCAAAGGGTAACAAATCTGAAGAACTGAACTATTCAAACTGTAATAGAAGGTCTCAAGTAATCAGCAGGAGTATTAAAATAGCATAATTATTTTCAAGTCTATTATGGATTGGGAAAAAAAGAAACAAAAATTACAGAGTACCATAATCTTTGCTCTAGCCACAAACTTACTTTCTATATATATAAAATTGAACAGCTTGGTATTGCTCCACTGGCCACTAGATGTCAACACAGTCTAACAATACGACACCTGAGTTTGGCTTTTAAATGAGATGCAAAGCAATAGACTTGAAGCTATCTTTGTTACACACATTTGTATTGGTGTATGCTCAGGTAAATATATACCACTTGGCTCCATACATACAATGCAATCCAATCCAATCCAAAATCCAATCTACTTAATGTAGTGACAGAATGGTAATAATCCACACACATCAACACTTCCAAGTTCACAAAGGCACATGCAGCTAGTAAAGTTATAAATATAATTTTTGAGGTATCATCTAAGTTTCCAGCTGGTGTCAAAATAAACTGATCTTCCTTGCCTGGATAAGTAGTGAACCATATTCTGTGCTCACATTCAACTGGGAAAAGGCTTGAATGATTCTTGCTCTTCCTACTTTAAGATCTGTGCCATTTTTTGCAATAAAAGTCATTGAGAAGAGATTTGCTATGACCTACATAGTGTATGCAAATGTACACTTTCAGTTTCCATGTTTTCTTTCTTGGGCACCTTGCTTCTTTATGACACATTTGTGTGTCTCTGAGAGACAGAGCTGAAGCTTGTTTTTACTTCTGTGCTAATCAGGGAAACTGCAAGGAAGAGAAATAAAATTTTCCCCATAAGAAGAAGAAAAAAAATAAATGCTGAGCACTCCTTCATTCTGACAGGAAAGGGGAGGCTCAAACTTAAATTGCTGAGAACTAGAAAATTAATGACCCTTTTTCTTTTTGAAGTTCATTGGCCTAAATATCAAGATGAGCAAACACTCTGATGACAATTTCTCACTCACAGCTGCACCAATTTAAGTCATATCAAATCATTCCAGATCTACCTGATGTTAATAGCTGCCACAAGTGTTTACCAATGAAAATAAGGACACAAAGACTACCCAGTACCTGTCCTATCTCCTTCCACTTTTTGATAGCTTGTTTTTAAATCATGAAGATTATGAACAAAATTATTCTATCCTACAAGATTGAATTAAAGACTGCCAGATTTTCCTATCTGGAACTCTAAGTATTTATATAACCACTTTTAACCATGCAGTTACTAAATAAAAAACCTAGAAGAATTTTTTAATACTTCTAAAACTGGCATTATGATTCTTGGTAGTCAACCAAATATTCATACCATGGCTGTTTCAAATAAAAGCTGAGTAGAAATTCTGGGATCCAAATGGTTTAAATGCTACCAATTCTGTTCAAAAATTTCATGTTATATTATGCTTTCTTTTAATTGTGAAAATATTAACATATCCATGCTTTATGTTTGCTACCAAAGAGCTCAGTCCTCAGTTTTTAAAGACAACTTGAAATGATAGGCTGTGTAAACAAAAGTGCATATGCAACTTTCAAACAATGAATGAAAATGTGGGTCATAGATTTCTTTCTTTCTGGATTTTGGAATAGTGAGATATGGTATGTCATCAGATGAACTTCAGATGAATACACTTCAGAGGAAACACCTCTCTTGCTTTCCTGAGTTGTTTCAGCAACTATTCTGATTTGTAAGATTTCTTTGGAGCAGCAACATATGTGAATACAGAGGAATCCTCACAACTCTAGGGCAGATATCAGGAAAAAAAAACCCCTATAACCAAGAGACAAAACAAAAAAATTGCTTTGAATCTACTGAGTGATCAGTTTGTTCTCTTCTTTCTTAATAATTGTGATAAAGTAAAAGCAAACAACACTCTTTCTTCTCCCCTCTTAAGACAGAATTATTTGCACTGGCATGCTAATGGCATGCATTCAGAGGACACTTCCATGTACAATTGTTTCAAATTATTGCAAAGCGTCAGATTTTGAAAGCTGGGACTAAAATGCCTAAGACAAAAAAATCCCTACAATTTGAAACCTCCTCTGTTATGACCACAATCAATTAATTTAGTAACAAGGTGTCCTTTAAGCAGCTGAAACCACTTTGTGGGGCTTTGAGTTTTCTCCAGTTAAAACTAAAGATGTAGCTTCATGAAAGTTGTACCTCAATATTACAAGTACCAAAAGTTACTGGAAAAAAAAATAAATTACACTAGTATGAAGTAAAATATCTCCAAGATAAAGGAATTTGGAATTTCTCATTGCAATGCATTTACTTTAGCAACCTTGAGGGTGAAGGTTTCAATAAAGCAGCTTCTCAGAATACTCATTGATTCTAAAAAAGAAAATACTGATAATTATAGCACGAGAGATTTCCTTCCCTAAAAGGAAATTGGAAAACGTGACAGAGGAAGAAAATAAAAATAAACACAAGAAAAACAAACAAGCATCCCCAAAAGCCTCTTTAAAGTGAAAAGTAGGAAGAATGAACCTATTTAAGCACCTCAAAGATGGTGACAGAGACTGGAAGAAGAGAAAAGGAAGCAGTCATGAAAAGCAGTGGTTATTGCAGCAGCTGGTATTTTCTAAAGATGACAGAACATTTTTCCCTTCCATGACAATCCTGTGAATATAGAGGATTATCATCAGCATCTCCTACCTGCTGGTATTTGTACTCCTATGTCAGAAGAATTTTGTTCTTGTGAAATGGAAGGGCAAATCTGTCAGTAATGTACATTCTGCTTCACAGGCAGCTGTAACACCCAGAAAAGAGGCCATCTTGTTGACTTGAAATTCAAGTGGTCTTAACTCTTCCACTGTAACACAGTTGGTCAGAGCTCTGGAAGTCTGTGAAAGGAAGATCCATTTATATACAAACATACATATTTGTAAATAGATATGTGTGTGTAGATATGTTTTTTCCAGTAACCCATCTCTCTAGAGCAAAAACCTTACACAGTGTTGATAAACTTACACCCCAAGGTATAATTTCCATCTTCAGTCACAGACAAAATCACTCTTCTGTTATATATGTTTACACACGGGGGGAAAGCAGAATGGATTAAAAATTCCGTGCTACATCCATAAAGAAGGCTAAGCTCTGTAAATTCTGTCTGCTGTTTAATTGCCTCTCTCTAAATCACTAGACTGTATGTGATTTTTCACTTGCTTTATATAATTTCTGAATGACCAAGGCTGGCAGATCAGCTTTCATTTTTATATGTGATAACAATTTTATGCATGCATGTGTGCGTATCAGTCAACCCATAAAGTAATTGGGACAAAGATGCTATTATTTTAATTATATTGTAAAAGGCTAATTTTATAGTCATGTAAAACTGCTGGATTTCTCAAACAGCCATAGAGCATTGCATAATCCCTAGCAATTAGTTTCATCAGGCAATAAATCTTTCATGCAAAATGGCACACAGTACCAGGAATGCAGCATTGGAGAGCAACGGGATGAGGTATATGGTGTGAAAAAGAAACAAATAAAACCCCAAAACACCAAACAAACAAAAAACCCAAAAATTACAAAAAACCCACAAACAAACAAACAAAAAACCCCCACATATATTTCTGGTACAATTCCAGAGCAAGCTCATAAAAATCAAGGCATTTATTCCAGTCTGTCTGAGAACCATCTATTTTACCATATAAAATAGATTACAATGGATCATATAGTGACTCTTTTAATCTGCACAGTGTCTATAAACTTCCTGTATTTTTATTGTTATGAATAGCAAGAGCAAATATGACTAAGAATATTTAATTTTTTCTTTGCTTTGTGTTCATCGTCCCAGTGCATGTGAACCACAAAGTACTGCAGGCAGATTGCCAGAAGGTAGTCAAAAAACCTCTCTCTCTTTCCACTCCCCATTGCTTCTCTCTATCAACAAATAGGTCTCAAACAGACCTAGACAGCCTCCCAAGAAAGAAACTTTTGACATCCTAGTGCACATCACATGGAAAGGTAATGCAGTCATATCAGCAGAAAACACCTGTCTGTCAAAAAGAGCCATTCAGACCGGCATAAGGTCTGATAAAGCTTCCATAAGAACTAATTAGAACTCCTACAGCATAAATAAAACTCTTTCCAATTCCTGTTCTTCTCAAACTGTCAGTTTTTGAGCTGAGATTATTTGCTACAAGGCTGTCTGAAAATTATCTTTTAAAGCTATGCCACGGCTTTACTCTAATGGGTCTCTGGATGAAAAAGTTACATGGACAAGGGAACTACACACCTAGCAAAAGATATTCCAGAGTTATGCTGGACAGCTTTGAGTTCAGAGCCAGCAGGATAAAATCATACATTCAGGTTACATTTGCTTTTGCTCTGTTAAAAATCTTAGAAAATTGAGGTGCGTAGTCATCACACCTCATTCTTGGTACTCACTGTTTTTAAGGAATAAGACCACCTTGTGCTTCCTCCTAGTCCTCACCCTTTTTTTTTTCTAAAAGCCACAGGACAAAAAATAGGTTTAGGATGAAAGACAAGAAAGACTAGTTGTCAAGATGCTAAGGTTGTCTCAGTGTCTCTTACTCGTTATTTATCTGTCACTGAGAGACTAAACAAGAAACACAGGCATGAAACTGCTCAATCTGACTCAACCACTTTAATGTTTATAAAGAACAGTATGAGGAGATGCAATCAAAATGAGCTGTATGTTCTTCTGCACAGCACTGGATATATTTAAAGAAGATGCTATCGTAGTGGGACAGAAAAGGATTCAATAACTCAAAACTACAACAGATGATACTATGGTTTGTTTTTCAAATTTCTTCTGAAAGCACAAACCAATTACCATCTGAAGTGGGTTGGAAGAAACTTTATTTAAGGTAATTATCTTTTCTTATGGACTTTTTTTTTTTTTTGGTGGAGGATCTCATTATGGATATACTATTATGGATGATATAAACCAGCATAAATTGCTACTGATGTTACCTGTGGCTTACATGGCCTCATTATGCATGAGGTCAGCATGGATTTTTTTCTGAAACCAACAAAAAATACTGTGGTTTTTTCCTACTTGGATTTTGTATGATAAATTTAGGATTGGCCAACTTAGAAGTGTGACAACTGTGAAACTGACATCAAAGTACTCAAGAAAATGAAATGCAAACAATTTGAAAGGCGTAGGATTTTCAGCTTTTAAAAATTCTGTTTTGTTTCCTTTTGACATCTTTACTTACCATCACATGTTTAAAGACCAATGCCTAGTACACTTCCATAAAAGATTCTTTGTAAAAAGTCAGTATCTGTGCTATGTCAATTACAGGAAAGATCTGCAGTGCAGAAAAATGCGGGGAAAAATACTGACAACTGTGAAATTCTGGAGTGTCAATCACAGGGTAAGTAAATATACCACTATTTCATTAAATATTAATAACCACAAAACTAAGTTACAGAAAGATAATTAATCAAGTTAAATCAAAATCATGATGAGTATAAATATGCATAGTTTAGCTTACCTCAGGGGAATGAGTTTGATTTGTTCTTCTTGAGAATCCATCTCCAAGTATAGGAACAAAAGAAAATGGTTGTGAATATAAGCCTAAACCTTTCTTGACTCTTTAGTTAGTTCCTCTGATATAAATTTTTATTACAAATTTATAGAATTCTTCATTATTTATGGGTGCTTCCTGTCTGTCCTCGGTCATCCACTTCAGAGATTATTTTCAAGGAAGATGCTGAATATTTTTAACTTTATAATTCCTTACTTTTTAATAGAAAATCACTGTATCACAATGAAAAGCAGATTAAAAAAAAATAACAAAACACAAAACCAAACATTTAGATATCAACAGTTTGACTTAAACAAGGGATTGCTAAGTGAACCAAAATCTAGAAAGCAAGATACAGCAAGAAATTGGGAATATTACTCTGAATAATTGCTCATACTTGTAATGTTCTATTGCAGAAGCTCTTGCTGGCTAAGGACAAAGCTGACTTGACTGTTTTCTTGTAGATTGCCTTGTGCTATCTTAACATACAGAAAAAAGAATGATAAAAAAATGTTAGTTCAAAAATACAGTCCCATACTTTTAAATTATTTAAATATTTGTTCTATCCCAGTGGCAAGAGCATCTGTCCCACCCTGGCTGATACCTGGTGGCTCCAGTTGTGGCAGGTACACAATTACCTCTCTTCCTCCCCCTTCCTGCCTCCTACAGTGGAGTAAATAAGAAGTGCAAATCCCCTTGGTCAGCAGGTTGAACCTCCTGTGGGTGAGAGGCCTCAGCCTAGAGAAACTTCCTGACCATGACTGTGTACCATAACGAGCCCCAAACCAACCAGGTTATAAATGGGGCCTCTGACAGAAACCATATGCAGTTTTCTTTGGAACAGCAGTTCTGAGATGGGAAACCTCTCCTTGGGGCTGGGATGCACTCAAGGAGACTTCCAGGTACTGAGTGCCTTCATCTCTTTGCCAGGTGAGCAACAGTTTCTAATGGGCATCTGTGAGCAGTCCTTTGACCTTTCCAGTGAAATGAATCCACCTTCTGGGTAACCTGAGAGAGAGGCCTGCCAGGCAGAACAGAGTGTAGGTGCACTTTGGGTCCTTGTTCTTGTCCTTGCAGGAACAATACCTCTGACTGGCAACACTGAGCTTGGACTGCTGTGTAGTGTAATCATAATTCCCCTTCTGTTTGTTAGTTTTAGCCACTGGTTTCTGGTTGCAAATTTATATTTGTTCGAGTGTATTACCTTTGTGAAGTTCATTTTTTGTATGTCCATGACAATATCCTTTATATAATGGCAGAAATTTCTTTTAACTTCTTTAGAATCAATAAAACAAACTACTATGACAAATTAAACAATGACTACAGTTTTGTCCCTTGTCTCAAAGGGTCAGAAAGTTATCATAGAGATAGAACACATCTCTTGTGAGGAAAGGTCAATAGGAGTGGGATTATTCAGCCTGAAGAAGAGATGGCAACCTCCCAGTACTTGAAGAGGGCCTACAAGAGAGCTGCGGATAATCTTTTTACAAGCAAGTAGTGTTAGAACAAGGGGAAAGGGCTTCAAACTTAGAGAATTGTCGAGCTCATGACTGGAGGTTGAGTAGTTTGTCATGGCCAAGAAAATGTACATTCTCAAAGTCATTTCTCTCTTTACATAATCAGCTAAGATCTGAGCTCTCTGTGTAGAAGAGATCAGTGTTTTAAAGCTCCAGAAACATTGCTGCTGGAGTAGGAGATTACAGCAGTTTTCTTTAGCAGTACTCTAAGCCAGGAATTTCTGAAGTATATGTACATATTAAGTACAAACTGAACAGCTACCTCAGGCTACAAGATGTTCAAAATGATGCTTAGAGGCAATGCCAAAAACACCTTGGAGAGCTTAATTCCTAGAATGATTGAGAAGTGATAAGAATAACTTGAAAATACTAGAGAAGAAAATGCTTCTAGATGTGACTATCCAGCACAGAGAGCACACTCCTTGGGTTTCTTTGCATGCTTCATCGTGCAACTACCCACCACTCTTGGCCTTGGACTGAGGTGGTTGCAGTGACTCTAGGTGGAGAATAGCCTTCCAGCCCAAGCTTCTCTAGAAGACCTTGTGATTGACCTTTTCATCATAAAAGATTTACTGACAAAATACCTATTAAATGGCACATTTATTTTTCTTTTAAAACTATAATTCAAATCATACAGATCAGATTATTATTTATTAGGAGCTATTAACCATTTGCCAATGCCTAGTGGTGCATTTATATAATTACAAATACAGGCAAAAGAAATTCGCAAAGAGAGCAAATTTCTGATTTGATCATGGTTAGTAGTTTAGTGCAGATTTTGGGGCATTCAGAAAATACTGGAAGAAGAGCAAGAAATCCATGTCTGGGTGAAACTGCAAGACAGATTAAGTTAACCTTCTGCAAAGATCCTGGATTTTAATATAAGACTAATATCCTCAGGACACCTAAACTTGTCAGATATTGCCACTAATCTAAAGGAAAAACTCTGACTTTCCAGAGTGACTTGCACTTTTTTCACTGATGCCTGATGGACTGAGATACTCTAATTGAAAGACAGCAAATCAGGGCTTGGATATTGGCACAGGATCTAGAAGTTCAAGGATTTGCCATTTAGTCATGGGTATGTCAGATGGGCTGAGCTGGGTCAAATAAAAATATGGAATTCCTCAAGACAGAAAATGTTATACTAGTGTATCCCTTAAAAGAATAGGGAAGGAATATGTGACATGGAGAATTGAACAGAACACCATACCTCATGCAGCCTACCACACCACTCTTGAAAAGGAGAGTGTCAAGGTTTGGGAGGGCAACTAGTAATGCATATCTTTTATAATGGACCAGCAGTCCTAATAACCAAGCTGCATTAAAGGGACACCTACTAGATGCTACATTTAATCATCATGTTGGACTGCTCAGTCAGAAGGAGCATCTGACAAACATAATACTGTGGTCAGAGACTTTAATAACAGAAACACAATGGACCTGCTACTGAAGGAGTCTTTACTATATAACATTGAGAAACACTTTATCTTTTGAAGTCGTATTCAGGTGATTGGCAGCAGTGGTTCACCTTTCCGAGTGAATATATTTTATTCTTTCATATTTGTGAAACCAAACCCAGCATAGTTAAAGATACAGAACACATTTATTTCTCAGAAAGAGCAAAAGAAATTTTTAAAAAGGTACTCATTTGTCTAACACCTCTTTGCCTTTTAGAAGCTCACTGTAGTGATTATATCAAATTAACACACTTGGTTAATAGAACTAATTATTAACATAAGCCACACTCATATGCACCTTCATTCCTATTCTATCCAATTTCTGAGAACCTGTGATTGCAGGCAGAAAATTAAACAAACTTATTTAAAATGTTTAATATTATAAATGAACTGAGTAAGTGGTAACACATTGAATGTACTCCATGCTGCACATATAAACTAAAAACCCCCGAAAACCATTGATATAATATACTCTGAACAGGAGATACAGTGGATAATAATTCTTGTGAAGACATCTAGAAATTAAATGTCTGAGATTTGGAAAGTAAAAAAATAAAGCATCACAAGATCATACAGACATGAATATTTACAAACACTATTTTTTTTAATAGAGTAACCTCTGTTATGAGTGCTCTGGACTATAAAGAAACAGAAAAAGAAATATTGCTTTGTATTGTACCTAATAATCTTAAGTATTGCTTAACAATCTCAAAAGATTTTGGATCTTTACCTGAAGAGATCTTCTAACAGATAGAACTCTAAAACATTTTACCCCAACTTGAAATTTTTGTCACAGAACTACTACATATTCCTTTGTAATGTTTGTGAAATGCTGGGTTTCACTTTTATTACTAATATAGACTTCTTACTTTAAACCAGAAATCAAACTGAGTTCTCCAGTCTTGCCCAGTCAGCAACTCAGTAACATTGAATTATGCTGCACTCTCTTTTTCCTTCCTCCTTTCTCCTATGCACCTATTTAATGGTGTATTCCAGCCCCTAGGAGACTTGTATCCACACAGATTTTATCTCCATCACTGCAGTGGAGAGGAAGGTAATTATTCACCAAATGAATATTTTATTATTTTCTAGACAAATAAGAACAATTCTAAGACAGATGAATGTGTAAATTGGTATTTAAGTAGCATTGCAATGTTTATATCTCAAAACAAAAATTGCCACTCAACATCTTTTTTTGCTATCAGTAATAATAAGCAAAAAATGTAAGTTTTGAACTCTTGGCTCTTCTTTTGATATGTATGCATACCTCAAGGAAGTGCATATCTTCTTCAATGGATTAAAAGAACCCCAAACAACAAAACTTACTGTCCTCTCAGTTGAAGTGTAACCAACAAACTTGCAAATAAGCTACCTTTTAAAAATCTGTTCTGATGTTAATTTCATTCTTTACCTTATTTCTATAACTATGAGATTGAGAGTGAAGCTCAGAATCTCTAATTGCGTCTCAGAGAGAGAAGAGTGCTGCTGATGGTGCTCAAGGCATTTAATATCAAGAAATTGTGTTCAAGGATTTCACCTGTTAATACACCAGAGCTACACTGAGTTTGTACAACATTTGACATATATTTCTGACAGGTGATTTACTTGTTAAAACCCACATGAACAAAAAAGAAAATTATTATGCCCTAATTATAGTCAAATTTCAATGTAGATATTTTTATTTACCTTGTCATGTTTCTCTTTGTCATGAGAAATGTTTTAAAGTCCTCATCTGCTTGTCTTTATACATTTTATATATCTTTACAGATTATCAAAATTGAAATACAAGGTAATCAGATATGGTAAGAGATGTCAAAATGAAATATTTGTTTTAGAGATAATGAGCTCTCAGCATACATGACAGGAAGGTGCAAATATAAAATGGGAGAATATGAGAATTATCAATAGCAATTTACGTTCTTCAGGCAGCCAGTTGTTCGCCTAGTTATCAACAAGGAATTATTCTATGATTATATTCAGTTTGAAAATGTCTTGCTAGATTTTTAATAGGGTCTCCAAAGCTGACTGAGAACTACTATTTCATTGATTCTTCTTTTTTTTTCAAAGTGTTAGGAAGTGTTAGGAAAAGATTTCTTTACCACTTTTGTATCCCCAATCGTCGATTCTGTTTGTGCTGTATATTGAGTTTCTGTATCTTTAAGACTGATTCTGAGAGTGAA